>APFE031089645.1:89107-117347 GCA_000404065.3 Pinus taeda | reverse complement strand
TTTCACGCAGAGAGTAAAATTTAATTCATAGAAAACATATCATTGAGAAAAGATGAATAAACTTAAACAAAAATAAGAAACAAGGCACAAATGTAATAGGTTCAATCCAAAACAACCTTTATTAGATTTATAATTTAGTTACAGACTCATTCTGCCCTATGCCCTCACCTGCAAGGGCACGTGCACTCAGCTACTGACTTACCAAGGTCTCCGTGCACTCAGCTATAGGAGCCTTATGCTTTCACCTAAGTACAAGAAATAGACTTTTCTTGCCTTAACACATTTCCCTTATAATGATTCTCTATCAAAAAATGTCATACTTAGACTCACTATGGCTCAACTATATATAGCCTTTTCATTACAATACCATGGCTCACGAACCATGGTTGAGTCTCAAAATTAACCTATCACCTACCCATACAAGGGGTTAAAGCCCCTTTGACACTTAACTTCGTGCTCTGCTTCCATGTTTAGTGAAGTCTTTACATTCATTAACAAAACTTATTACAAAAATTGACATAAATATCAAAAATTTACCTAGGGACCCTATCCCAATAGGGCCCCAACACAAATATGGTGACTCACCCTCAAGTCACTCAAATGGCTTCTCCACTTTGTGGCAGATATTATTAAACTCAATCTTCAAGACTTTAAGGTTTTCTATGCTCTGCACGACAACTTATTACACTTTTTGAACTAGCTTCTCTTTAGCTGGCCCCTCCATCGCAATGCGCATAGTCCTCTGTGCCTGCTAGAAAGTTTTTAGCTTCTCTTGGATAGCTAGATTAACCTAGATTGCTTCCTCTATCCATGGCTGAAGTCAAGCCATCAAAACATGTTGCTTGTGCTGCAAACCCTCAACATGTTCCTATAGTACCTTCATTTCTTATAAGCATTTGAAGCACTGGATTGGCACCAAACTGCGCGAAGTCACCCTGATCTCATCAAATTTGTTCTATGCCTCTCTAGCCTCTATACCCAATCACTACAAGTTAGAGTCCTCCTATAAAGTGGTCCATCACTCCATTTGCATTCTCAACGATAGAATTGTATCTTATTACTGCATTATCCAGGGTAGTCATATGTTCCTTGATGGTTGCACCGCGCTACTCCCTAACCTCTGGAAAAGTGGTTGGCTGCATTTTCAATTTTAGTTCTAAGATATTTATCTCAAAATCTAAAGTAACTTGGCTTACCTCTTCTTTGGATTGTCATACTGCAACATCCAATTTTTGGATTATTGCTAACACGCCCACATCCTTTGGAATGTGTAGCTCTAGTACTAAATTACACACTTGTGACATGTGGCTCCTATGCTCTGGCTTCACATTGAGAGCTCTTTTTCTTCCTTAGGAGCCTGAACCTTCTCGACAAATATATGTTCATTGTTCATCTTAAATTCACTGATCATTGATAGTGCATGTTGTTCTTTGATTTGAAGCTCATATAAGACCCACTGATGAAGCATGTGGAGGGTCTGAAATGGTGGGGCGGCTAAATTCATACCCAGTAATTTGATCTTTTCAAGCTAGGCATTGTCTTCCTTGGACTCTACATCCAATGTTCCTTCTGGAAAGGAAATGACTTTGAGGTCCAAAGTAAATTCTAGTTCCATCACGCTCACACTAACTTGTTGGAGGCTCACTTGTCCAACTGATCCGAATTGGATCCTAAACACTCTCTAAGTTTTCATAAACTCTTTCAAATTATGCCCAAAGGATTCAAGTCTTAGAAAGATCAAGCTATCAGAAGGAATCCTCGTGACAATTGCAATTGTGATGAACACGGAGCAACGAGGACCCTTGGTCGTGCGCCCAAACCATTGGCCCATGGTAACGCGTGCTGACGCAAATTGGAAAAACCAGAGGCTAATTCAAGAAATAGGGGTGGTTTCTGATATGCAATTAGTGCTAAAGTGCTAATCATGTATTACAGGGCGTCCCCCTAAGTGAAGGAAAGCCTCGAAGTGCCTGAACCTGAAATAGCTATGAAATGTGGAAAAGTAATTAATTTGGTTCCGTGCATTCCACAAAACTGGCAAGATATCAAAAGGCTTCAAGGTGTAAACAATTTTGACCAAGTCACACCTGATGCCACACATTGAGTGACACAAATTTGGTGGAAGAGAGAGAAAACTTCTCACATCGGATGGGTAAACGTCATGCTACTTACCTACCCGATATGAATGATGACCATAGGATCTGGGGGCCCAGATTAACGATGAGGACACGTCTCAATAAATGACTACATTTGACAAGCTTATAAAGCAAGATTACATGGAATTTGAAGTCCGACATGGACAATGAGTTGGAAAAAGATTTGTGTTTTGCAGGTGATCCTGAAGCAAGCGGAAATAATGGCCATTCAAAAGTGATTCAAGAAATCTGACACACTTAGTTGATTAGGAAATAGGTGGCCACCTCCCTGTAACGTGTTACACAGTGATGATGATGCAGAATAGGGGAGTTCGAATGGACAGAGGTAAGAAAACCAGAACACCAGGAAGCAGTTTCGAACCAATAGAAAGCAGACTGGCTTTAAAGCCATGAACTAACAAGATCAGAGAACACATAGAGGCAACATAGAAAGGAGTTAGTTAGACGTAGAAAGCTAAGAGCAGAGAACAGAGAGAAGAAACCGAGTTGACCTGAAGGCAGCGTCAAGCCATACAATGTCAGAGAGAGTCAAAGATTCTATGCACTCCAGAGAAAGCTTGAGAGCCTTAAGAGAGCTCCTCCGCATAGGTCTATCATGTATGAGTTTCAGATTGGGCTCATACTACTGTGACCAGTATAGGTCAAGTACTAGTAAGGGGAGTCTATGTACTCCAATCCTACTCATTCATATCTGTTGAGTGAGACTCAAATTTAGTTCACTGTTGTACAGAAACTCTACTTTGAAAACATAATAGAGAGGCCACCACTGAAAGCTGGACCAGGAGATGTAGCCCATGAGCATTGGGTGAACTCCTTATTAAACTTCTTGTATTACATGTTTGACTGTTATGTTTTCTCTAACTCGCTTAGTGTCTATGTATTATAGCAATGTTATTGATCCATCGCATTAAGTAACATAGACACATCAATGCACATGAGCCTGTAATACCTTTAATCCTTTGTCCTGGATAAATTCCAGATCAAGTGGAATCAGACCTCTAGGGTACTAAGTTTAGACAAGCTTGTGCTGGATTTTTTTGTTGAATGCTAACTAGATCAAAGCTTAAACTAGTAGAAGGCGAGTTGGTTGAAGCTAACCCTGAAATTGGAAGAGTCCACTGCAAGAGGAAAATGTCAGAAGAAAACCCCTTGGAATTAGACTCGCAGTTCATGGATGGTTTCCCGACCATGAAAGCCATGGTGGAAGAAATGTATGGAGAATATAAGAGAGGTAGAGCTGAAGATTCATCAAACTCCAGACAAGATAAAGGAGTAGAAGAATCTCTCCTCCATGTCCACTCTAAAGGCAAATGGAAACAAGAAAAACTTCCCACACCTCCTAATAGCCCTAAAAATAAAAAGAAAGCACATTTGATTAAATTAGATGTTAAGTTTGATTTCTGATATATGATGGAGATTTGAATGCAAAGAAGTTGGATAATGGGATCAGATAGATCGATGTTTATTGTAGAGTGTAGAGCATTGATTCAAACAAGAGTAAGATTCAGATGGCCAGCCTATGCCTTGGGGGCACTACCTTGGTATGGTGGGAAGGAAGGACATAAGCTGACATGAAGAAACATGGTAAGATTCTTTCTATCTGGAGTGAATTTGTTTCTACAATTAAAAAGCAATTCTATCCACTAGCTTATATGTAGCAAGCCATGATGAGCTGGCAGACTCTTCGCCAATTGAAAGGGAAAAGTGTACAAGGTTACACCCAAGGAAAGTAGCTTTGATTCTAGGAATTTCTTTAGACTCGCCTGAAACTTTGTTGAAGTATATACGTGGTCTACACAGCTACATGAGGCACACAGTCCTGATGTTTAATCCCACTAGCATAGATGAGGTATCCATCTAGTCTACACATCTAGATTCTAGAGGTAAGAATGGGAACCTATAAGTTGGGGGATCATCCAAACCCACTGCAAGCAAGAATAAGGAGAAAGGAAAACATAAATGGAAAGAGAGGAAGGCCAATACTGTACAAAAGACCAATTTTTCATGCACTCATTATAAGAAGGATGGGCATGATGATGAACACTGCTGGATCATTCATATAGAGCTAAAACCCAAGAAGTTCGAGGGAAAGAAGAAGAAGACTGTTGTAGCTATTCAAAAGGATTTGGGGCTAGACTCAGGAGATGAAACAACAATCATAGCCATAGGTATAAAAGGTAAAATGTTTGAAGCATCTGCTAGTAATTCTGTACAATCTGCTGATAATGAAGAAAATGAGAGGAAAAGGCATGAGCTTTTTCATACTCGATTTATTTTCAAGCAACAAAAGGTTCATACTTTGTTTGATAGTGGATCACAAGTAAATTTAATTTTTGAAGCAATTGTAAAGAAGTTTGGATTACTAACCACACCTCACAAGAAGCCATATCCATTAGGTTGGTTATGTGATAAAGCACAACAACAAGTGACTAGACAATGTAAACTTAGGTTTTCTTTTGGGTCAACATTTGTAGATGAGGTTGAGTTAGATATAGTTCATTTGGATATATGTGGAATTGTTTTAATAGGAAGTCCTTACTTTTATGATAGAAAAGCTATTTCCTATAGAGCTAAGAAAAAGTATCAACTTGTTAAAGATGGAACCAAATATATTATAACAGCTCATCAACTCAAAAATAATTATACTCTCATAAACTCAGGGTAGATGAAACAAATTGTAAATTCATGCAAACAATTTTTATTGATGGTTGTAAAGGAAAAGATAAGTGATAAAACCAATGTGTTTGAGGGATGTGATGATAAACACCAAGCTGAGTAAGAAGAATTTGTTTGAAAATATGATATATTGTTTCAAGAACGTCAAGGTCTGCCACCCAAAAAGGAAGTAGTACATGATATTAATTTACAACAAGATGCTCCATTTCCTAACATTCGAATCTACAGGTTGTCCGCTTTACAGAATGCAAAAATCAAGAAGAAGGTACAGGAGCTGCTCGAGTAGGTGTTCATCAGACCTAACACGTCACCATGTGGGTCTCCAATTCTTTTGGTGAGAAAGAAAGATGGCTCGTGGAGAATGCTCATTGATTACCGAGCACTGAATAAGGTAACGATAAAAAATCGATATTCCCTTCCTTGCATAGTGGCTATCATCAGGTCAGAGTAGCAAAGCAAGATGCATGGAAGACTACTTTCAAAACAAAGCAGGGATTGTATGAGTGGTTGATTATGCCTTTTGTCTTAACTAATGCTCTTACTACTTTCATGAGAGTAATGAATGATGTACTCAGTCCTTTTCTTGATGATTTTGTCATTGCATATTTGGATGACATTCTTATATTCAGTAAAAGATGGGAAGAACATTTAAAGCATGTTAAGAAGTCTCTATATGTTTTGAAAAGAGAAAACCTTTATGTTAAGCTCGCAAAATGTGAATTTAGCAAAACATCTTTGAATTATTTGGGTCATATTGTAGGGGGTGGTGAATTGAAAATATATCCCTCTAAGGTTGCAGTCACTGTAAACTGACCTAAGCCCAAATCTACTATAGATGTTAGAAGCTTCTTAGGAGCAACACAGTATTGGAGAAAGTTTATTTATAACGTTTCCTTAATTGAAACTCCCTTACATGCTTTAATAGGATTGAACAAGGTGTTTTAGTGGGGAGGCAAATAGCAGAAAGCGTCCGGCACCTTGCAAGAAAAGATTAGTACAACACCAATACTAGCACTACTCGATCTTCAAAGACCATTTGAGATTGAAATAGATGCCAATGACTATGCCACGGGAGCAGTGTTGATGCAGCACGGTAAACCCATATGTTATCATTTTGAGACATTTAATTATGCAGTAGTTAACTATCCCACATATGATAAAGAATTGTATGCATTAGTACAAATTGTGAAAAAGTGGAAACATTATTTAATGGGCAAAGAGACAGTTATACATACTGATCATCAAGCACTTCAATATTTAAACTCCCAAACTAAGCTGCAGCAATCAAGACATTATAGATGGATGGGTTTTCTACAACAGTTTCATTTAGTCATCAGGTATAAAAAGGGCATACACAATAAAGTTGCAGATATTTTGTCTAGACAATAAAGGGCATACACAATAAAGTTCAGTATTGCATGAAAGCTACATTGAACAATGTGCTCAAGATATCGATTTTAAATATGTATATGCAACTTTAAGTCATGGCAAACAAGTAGAAGAATTGGATTATCATGCTAAGGACCAGCTCTTGTATCATTTTGGGAAGCTATGCATTCCACAAACTGAAAGAGTAAAGATAATTCGAGAGGCACACACTTCTCTAATATTAGGTCACTTTGGTGTAAGTAAAATAGTTGCATAGCTGCAAAGATTTTGTTATTGGCCAAAAATGAGTAAGACAGTTTCTAGATATGTAAGAGGGTGTACCATGTGTGGTAAAAGCAAGCCTAGCAATTGGAAACTAGGCTTGTAAACCCCACTACCAGTTCCTTCTTGTCCTTGGGAAAGTGTTTCCATGCAATTTGCTGGAGGACTACCTAAATCTCAGAAAGGTAATGACCATTTATATGTTATTGTGGATAGGTTCAACAAAATATGTATTTTGATACCTTGTAACGAATAGATTATAGCTGAACAAATTGCCAAGTTGTTCTTCCAGTATGTATGGTTTCATTTTGGATTACTGATTCCATTATATCTGATTGAGATACCCGATTTGCTGGGAAATTTTGGTCAAGTTTGTGGGAATTGATGGACACCAAGCTGAAGAAGAGCACAACTTTTCATTGGCAAATAGATGGCCAAATAGAAGTGGCCAACAGGACAATGATCCTGTTGCTCAGAGGCTATTGCAGCAAGCATCCCAGGCTTTGGGATGAACATTTATGTTATGTGCAGCATGCTTACAACTGAGCTAAACATTCTTCTACAGAGAGATCTCCTTTTTAGACCTATTTTGGTTTCACACCAAGGTCTTCCTTGACGGACATAGTGATGTGGACAAGGCAACCAAGTCCATTGAAGGTAATATAGGAACAACTTGAAAAGAGCCAAGCCATGTACAAGGCAAGGGATGACAAGAATCGGATGGAGCATAGTTTCCAAGTCGGTGATCAATTCTGGTTGTATATCAGCAAAGACAAAATGCAAGGTGCAGGTAAGAAGCTGAAGCCAATAAGGTATGGAACTTTCAAGATACTTGAGAAAATTGGTGAGAATGCTTTTCACCTTAATTTACCAGCTTACATGCACATCTACTCTATTGTTAATGCAGACAACTTGAGACTATTTGAACCTTCATTAATTGAACATCCCAAAGAGGAGAGTTAATTTCCTTCTATTGATGATCTGTTGCCTAAATATCTTAATTAGTTGCAGGAAGATACAGTTCTGGATAGGAAGGTGAGAACTACACCCAGAGGGGATAATGAATACCTCAGGATTGGACTCAAATCTTCAAAACCAAGAAGCGTGAAATGGATAGAAATTGGGCAAGTGAGGAATCTATACCCTCACTTGATTGGTGCTTGAAAATAAACTTTTGGTTGTCCAAAAGATTTTTCATTGGGAAGGTCATGATCTAAATTGGATCCTAAACACTCTCTAAGTTTTCATAAACTCTTTCAAATTATGCCAAAAATATTCAAGTCTTAGAAATATCAAGCTATCAGAAGGAATCCTTGTGACAGTTACAATTATGATCAGCGTAGAGCAACAGGGATCCTCGCTCGAGTGTGCAGAATGTTGGCCCATGGTAACGTGCGCTGGCACAAAGTGGAAAACCCAGAGGCTAATTCAGGAAATGGCGGTGGATTCTAATACGCGATTAACTCTAGTGCTAAAAGTGCTAATCCCGTATCACAGGGCATTCCCCTCAATGAAGGAAAGACCTAAAATGCCTGGACCCAAAATAGCTATGAAATGTGGAAAAGTAATTAATTTGGTTCTGTGGATTCAACAAAACAGGCAATATATCGAAGTGTTTGAGGCAGTAAGCAGTTTTTACTGAGTCCCACCCGATTCCAGACATTGAGTGACATGCGTCTTGCGGAAGAGAGAGAAAACCACTCACATCGGATAGGTAAATGTCACGCTACTTACCCGCCTGATATGAACGATGACCGTAGGATCTAGGGGTCCCAAATCAATGGCGGAGGCACGTCTTGATAAATGACCATGTTTGATAAGGTTATAGATCAAGATTACATGGGATTTTAAGTCTAACATGGATGATGAGTTGGCAAAAGATTCGTGTTTCACGGGTGATCTTGAAGAAAATGGAAATAATGGCCATTCAAAAACGATTCAAGGAATCTAACACACTCAATTCATTAGGAAACAAGTGGCCACCTCCTTCTGAAGAGTTACAAAGTGATGATGACACAGAACAGGGGAGTTCAAATGGATAGAGGCAGGAAAACTAGAATGCTGGGAAGCGGAGACAAATTGACAGAAAGCAGACTAGCTTTCAAGCCATGAAGTGACAGAAGCAGAGAACACATAGAGACAACACAGAGAGGAGTTAGTTAGATGCAGAAATCTAAGAGAAAAGAATAAAGAGAAGAAGTTGAGCTGACCTAAAGGTATCTTCGAGCCAGATAGAGCTAGAGAGAGTCAGAGAGTCTGTGCACTCCAGAGAAAGCTTGAGAGGTTCAAGTGAGCTCCTTGGCTATCATGTATGAGTTTCATATTGGGCTCATACTGTTGTGACCAGTAGAGGTCAAGTACTAGTAATGAGTATCTTTGTACTACAATCCCAGTGATTCATATCTGTTGAGTAAGACTGAAATTGAGGTAACTGTTGTGAATAAACTCTTCTTTGAAAACATAATAGAGAGGTCACCACTGAAAGCTGGACCAGGAGACATAGCCCAGGAGCATTGGGTGAACTCCTTATTAAACTTGTTGTATTACATGTTTGATTGTTATGTTTTCTCTAACTCACTCAATGCCTATGTATCCTAGCAATCTTATTGATCCATTGCATAAAGTAGCATAGGCACATCCATGCATGTGAGTCTGTAATAACTTTAATTCTTTATTCCGTGTAAATTCTAGATCACCAACACTCGCTTGAATTCTCCTTGTCTAAATCTACAAGTCGTGCATATCCTTTAGGATGCTACCCAATGTCTCCATATACTCTTGTTTGAACTGTTGCCACAGTTCCATTGTGGTATCTCGTACCTTATCCCCAATCTCATCTAAGTCCCCTTTAGTGAGGATCAGTCGATCTGGATGTGACTACTTTTCTGATTTTTTATCCTTCCTTGGTTCAGATGTTGTCTTCCTTTAGCACTTTAACAGCCTAAAAGGAGCGATTTTAGGATCACCCCTACTTCCTTCCTACTCAGACTGTTCCTGCTCTTCTTTATGTTGGGAAGCCAATGCATTGACTCCCATTGTGTCTACCTTTTCAGCATGCTCTTTCCCAAAATGCTTTTTTGCAACACACTTATTTTGAAGAAGCTCACTTTCATAATGATATTTTTCAACAACTACCTTCTGAGCGACATCTTTCTTATTTTGAGCAACCCTCTCATGTGTTGCCACTTTCTCAACTTCCTTCTTCTTCTTCTCAATTGTTGTCTGCATGGATCATATCGCTCCTACTTTAATGGTTCCTACACCAAGATATGTGGGCTCCTGCCACTCTACTAGGCATAGTCCCATGATTTCCTGCACATCAGCCTCTATAACTAAGTATGGCAACTTGTGCAACATAGTCTTAGAGTCTTGCCTCACCTAGATAGATACATTTTCAAAGTCGGCCTTGAATTCCGCAATGGCATGCAACTACTCAAACAAGGTTGGAGACAACCCTTGCCTTTGACTTATGACTTTTCAAAGGTCCATCTCGACCAATATCTAGAATACCTTTGACTTTGTGATCCTCTCCATACCTTTTGTCACCCACAACGAGGTGAAATTCGCTACCTCTGATAATTATTCACCCTGTAGAGGGAGTTGAATATCCTCTTCTAGCCGCCATGCAACTAGTATACTTAGCAGAAGGAGCCAGGCATAGTGAAATGCCTTAGTTTCCTTGTGTTCTTCATGGAAGTTTGATAATAATTCCATGGAAAGATACTGTGCCCAGTTTTACTGTACCCCCTTAGCGTACTGCACAACCAGTGAAATTATGGAGACTAGAACCTCCTCGATGGGACATTTTCTCATTATTTTCCCTGACAAAATTTTAGTGGCAAATTGCACTGCTTGTTCTCAATTGAGTGGATGGAGTACCCTCATGACTCCTTCACTAGCCCAAACTCAGTTTTCATCCTATCCAAAAGCTCCATCTCTTTGCTCTTGCCTCCAAACTCTTTCGTTGGGTATGCCCCTTTATAGGGAAACTTTGTAATACAATGGATCAACATATGTATTATGAAGATGGTTTCACCTAACCACAAAAACCCATCATGTACCAGCATGAGCAACTGGCACACACAAGCAATATTGATAATTGTTTCGTGGAAGTGTGGCACACATAGCATATGTAGCAATCTAGCTTGCTCGACGCAGTTTACCCATTTCATAGGTTCCAGCCTTGTGACCCTAGGCTCTTCATAGTAAATCCTGGTCATGTATTTATTGGTGGCCAAATGAAAAAATATCTCATGGTTGTTGAGATCCCAATCCTCCAGCTTTAACATCAAGATACACCCACACTAAGGCGAATCGTCATTGTCAAAGTTATAAATTAATGATGAATAGGACACCTAATTACTGAATGCAAGAAAAAAATTGACCTCAAGAGCAGGGTGTTGGTTTAGTCCGTGGAGGATTCCAGGGCCATGGAAGAAGAAGAATATGAAGGGATGGAAGGGGTCATGGCCAAATTATTTTCTATAACTATGGTGAAGCAGGATAGTTCGCACAAGACTGCCAGAACCCCACCCATCCATCATGTCAATATTGCAGATAGTTTGACCATGTGATAGATGATTGCCCAATCCTTATAGAAAATATGCAAGAAAAGAAGATGTAGACCGAATAGCCTATGTAGGACATCTAGATGATGAGGGTCTCATGAAGAAGATCATAGTGTAAATATAATGACATGAAGTGATATGGCCAGAAGAGAAGACAAGGGAAAGTAGCCTGAGGCTGAAGGTTGGGTGCATAAGACTACCAAGAAACAAGTATACTTTGATCTTAATAAATCTAAAGAGACACTAATGGAAGCAAAGAAAAGCTTTGCTAAGGCCTCGAACTCAGGAAGTCAGAAGAAACTGTTGGAAACTAGTACGACACACAAGGTAGATCCTTTGTTGCTAACCACTTTTCCAAAGACCTGTATGAAATTGCTGCAGTATAAGAGGGTGGTAGAAGGACTCCAAGAGCTAATAGAAAACTATGCAGGTAATATTAAGCTTCCTTCAGAACATCAGGTTGTAAGGAATCTAGATAAGCATAAAAAATGAACGGGGTGCAAAATGAGGCTAACCATGAGGATAGGAGAGTATGAAATGGACAAGGTAATCTTAGATTTCGGGATAGATGCAACTATGTTTCCAAGGAAAATGCTGGAAAGGATGGGGAGACCTATGCTACAACGGTCTCCTATATAGCTACGCACGGCCAGTGAACATAAGATTATTCCAATGCGGTGATTATATGGTGTGATGGTAGATATTGAAGCAGCAAGTGCTCTAGTGGATTTTGAAGTAATAGAAATAGTAGATGACAACAATCTGTATCGTGCAACACTAGGAATTGATTGGGCTTTTGACATGGATGCAATAATTAACTAGAAGAAGCGGAAGGTGAATTTTGAAAGGAAAGTGCTTAGGGTTATAGTGTCACTAGACATTATGGAGGGAGCACACTATATTGAGCCTATTCACGACTTTGTGGAGGATGATGATGATCTGGATCAAATATACAAGATCACAATGTGAGACAAAGATTAGATCAATCCTACAACTGATGGATGAATTATGTGGGACAAAGATAGTTCCTATACCTTAGACTCAGATGAAGAGCTCAACCACTGGTAGAATTAGTTGCACGAGGTATCTACACTCTGGTGCAATATCATGACAAAATCACTGCAATGTGTCTCAATTGAGGTAAGAAAGCTTCCACATTATGACGGTTAGGCTAATGTTCATCTATTCTTGGATGAGGATGAAAGGGAAGTTCCTAAAGGACATCATTTCCAAGTGCTTGAATTGGCACTGCATGCTACACCTACCCTTTGGTGGGGTGCGCACAAGGAGAACTTCACTGGTTATAAGGAATATAAAAGGATTATGAAATTAAGTTTTGGATGTGCTAATACCAAGATGGATGAGAAATACAATGGGAAGGATGATCCTCGTGAGCATTTTGCACTATGGACAAGAGCATGGGGGATGGAGCCACAATTAGAATGGGTGCACATATTCTTACATATGTTAGATACAATCCCAATGAACTGGTCCTTGGAAACAAAGCTTCACCATGGGATAGCTTAATGGGACATCTTAAGTGAAATTTTTTTATTGATGTTCATCTTTGAGGATGGATTTGAATGCATTGAGTAAGCACTTTAGGAGATAAAAGACACTATATTCAATATGCCTAATGAACCAGTAGAATGGACTCAAACAGATTGGAGTACATAGCTAAGCCATGTGCTGGAATTTTCTAATATGACTACTGAGGAGGAAGAAGAATATTCATGGAATATTAACATTCAAGAACTAGAGGGACAATGCAAAGTTGAGGGACCTCACACAGAGAACCTCGATGTAACAAAACTGTTAAAACCATAGAAAGTAAATATTGGATATGACAAAAAGCCTAAGTTTGTGAAGATAGGAGAATATTGGGATTAATATACAGTCCACAAGGTGGCCAAACTACTACGTGAATACCAAGATCTATGCCCAGAAAATTTCTCGGATCTAAATGGTATCGTAGGTGATTTGGTCATAATCGAGATTAAACCTGACACGAAGCCCGTAAAGAAGAGACCTTATTGGCTCAAACCAAAGTATAAATAAAAGGTGCACAAAGGGCTTGATAATATCCTAGATGCCGAAATCATTAATCCAATATAAGAATCTGATTGGGTGAGCCCAATGGTTGTCTAGGAAAGGAAAGAGCAAGGAAAAATTCATATATTCATAGATCTAAGAAAGTTGAATGATGGAAGTCTGCATGATCCATTTCAAACACCATTTACATTTGAAGTGTTAGATAATATTGGAGGACGAGGTTCTTATTCATTCATTGATGGGTTCTCAAGATACCATCAAATAAATATCGCACCGAACGATCATAGCAAGACAACCTTCACGACAAAGTGAGGTTGTTTTCAGTATATAGTAATTCCATTCAGACTGAAGAATGGATCCACAATCTTCTATAGGGTAGTAATCACCATGTTTAAGGAGTTTATTCATAAATTCTTGGAGGTATATTTTGATGACTAGAATTTGTTCAAATTAGTAAAGCACCATGTTGGTAGTCTGTGCCTCTTTCTAGATACGTGTTGGAGATACTAGATCATGCTGGACTTAAAGAGATGTATATTTTGTGTGCATTTTGGAATTTTTCTCAGCAATGTAGTATGCGAGCAGGGATTGATAGTGGATGCTGTGAAGATAGTTATGACTGTGAATTTAGAATCCCCCAGTAATGTAACGTAGTTGCACACGACACTAGGGGACACTGGTTATTATATAATATTTATCAAGGCTAATGCTCAGATCACTACACTGATGGAAAAGTTACTGATGAAAGTCACAATGTTTTTCTGGAATGAAGAGTGTTAGTGTAGTTTGGACGTACTAAAGGAAAAGATGGTCACTGCATTGATCTTGGTCTTCCTGGATTGGAAAAAGGATTTTCACATTCATGTTGATGCCTCTTGCATTGTGCTAGGTGCAGTATTGACCGAGGTAGGAGAGGGAGAAATTGATCATCCGATAGCCTTTGCAAGTAGAAAACTATCAAAGGCTAAGAAGAAATACTCCACTATGGAGCACGAAGGGTTGTCGATGGTTTATGCATTGCAAAAGTTTCGGCATTACTTGTTGGGTGCACATTTTAAAATGTATATAGATGATTCTGCACTGAGATACTTGGTCAATAATCCTGTGTTGGCGGGGGGAATCTGCAGGTGGTTATTGTTGTCCCAGGAGTATAACTTTGAAGTAATTGTGAAACCTGGAAGGCTGAATTTCGGGCTATTGAGTTATGAAATGGGTATGTATTTACTCTTAATTCCATCACCTTTTTCCTCCTTTCATATCTCTTTCATATCTTGATACGCTAACATATTGATGGATTATGATAGGAAACAGATGAACTAATTTTGATTAAGATTTAGCCATCATAAATAACTCTTATTCCTTTTTATGTAGAGAAATGACGAAAGTAAGAACTGTTGTTCCCTAGAGATGGAACATCATAAACCAACAAAGGAAGAATGGGGCACGTCAGTTGTGGTCAGGTCGGAGGACGAATCAGGAAGATCAAAACTAAATATGAAGGGCGTGAGAAGATAGCATTTAGTTGTGAATCCCTCAAGATCTCCTGATCCTGAGGGATCGCATTTATATTTTACCTCTTTCTGAATATAAAAGAAAAAGACTATAGGATGAAAGGGGATTGATCTCTGTTTATTTCAAATTGTAATTTTAGTTTACAGACTCGTACGATCGGAGAACACGACCATATTGTAACAAGACTTGAGTTCAATGGTTAATATATAATTTATGTTATTGTTGATTCGTATTCTCTGAAGTAGCTCAACATTATTCACTGGTGGCTAAGGGCTCACCCTCTGGTGCATTGAATTGCTATCCCTTGTGTTATATATTTCTGATTCACACAACTTTGTGTGGTTTGATATTTTAACCATTTTCTGTGAGTTTATCTTATTTGTTGTTTGCTGATTTTCCCTATTGAATATTTTCTTTACATGTTTCGCAACATTGTCATTTTATTCTTTTTATGCTTATTAAATATTAAATTAATTAGTTGATTAAGACAGTGAGCATTGTTGATTTAATCAGCTGAAAGAGTTTGGTTACCACTATTAAATTCTTAATTGACATCCTTTATATTTGATTTGCTTAATTGAGATTGAGTGTGATTAAGATAGAATCAGCTAAAAGAGATTGGTTAATGCTACTACGCTCTCGGTTGATGATATTGTCAATGGAATTACTTTTTTGAGATTTTATTACAATTTTAGCAGAGGATTAAGTCTTGATTCTTAGATGTAATATTTCCTTTAACAATTGCAATTTGTGTTTTATAAATGCATCCGTTTACTCTTGTCTCAAAGGTTTATACTTCATTTTAAGAAAAATTACTCTCTGGATTCGTTCCATTCAAATATTGTGTATAGTCTTGGAATAAGAGGACTTGCCTGGGTTGATGATTAATGTGAGGTAATTTGGAGTTTTAAAAGACACCTTTTAGCACCCAACATTTTGGCGTCGTTGCCGGGGACAAGAAGATAAGGAACCTTATGTGATATACTACATCAACAAAAATTTAACTCCTGCTCAGTTGAATTACACAGTGACTGAGAAAGAGTTTCTCACTGTAATCTATGCTATTAACAAATTCAGACACTACATAACAAGATACCCTGTAGTCCTATATATTGATCACTCTGCTACTAAATATTTAGCTAATAAACCTATTACGAATGGAAGAGTGAGATGATGGTTAATCACTTTGTAGGAATTTGGCATAATGATCATGGATTGACCAGGAAAGAAAATCTGGTGGCAGACTTCCTATCACGTGTGCGAAGAATAGATGACACAATGGTAGTAGAAGACTAGTTCCTTGATGAGAACCTATTTGTTGTGACCGTGAAAACACAATGGTACACAGATGTCATGAATTACCTAGCACTAGGAAACCTACCCAAACACCTGACGCCCAGGGAAAGGAAACTAATAGTGAAATGTAGAACTTAGTTCTCCTAGATGAGAGGATACCTCTTTCACACAAGAGTCAATATGCATATCTGTAGGTGTATTAGGGAAGACAAAACCTACGATATCCTAAAAGCATGCCACAATGGACCTTGTGGTGGACACTTTGAAGACCGTAGGACTGGACATAAAGTCTTATAGATGGTCTATTATTGGCCCACCATTTTTAAGGATGCCATGAAATTTGTGTAGGCATGCAATAACTGCCAAAGAATGGGCCTCCCTAGCCAGTCTGACGAGATGCCCCTACATCCACAATTAGTCATTAAACCTTTTAAACATTGGGAATTAGATTTTGTTGGCCCAATAAATCCATCATCTAATCAAAATTTGTATATAATGGTTGCAACGGAATATGTGACTAAATGGGTGGAGGCAGAAGCATTACCAAGGGAAATAGAGGACATTATAATTCACTTTATTTTCCAAATTTTCGTGCAGTATGGCTTGCCCAGAGAAATAATTATAGATGGAGGGCCGCAAATTTTAGGCCATAAGATTGCTAATACACTAAAAAGTCATCACATTTTGCATAGAATTGCATCTCCATACCACCCGCAGGAAAATAACCAAGTAAAAAGTACCAACAAAGTAATGGAGGCCATTCTGACAATGACATTTGCCCTGAACAAATGCAATTGGGCTACCTGATTGCCAGAAGCCCTATGGGCATCACATGACTTGGAGGTGTACCACGGGATACTCCCCATACCAGCTAGTGTTTGGAAAGGATCCTATCGTCCCCATAGAATTTGAATTTTAGACATTGAGGATAGTCCAAGAAGTAGGGATGGATTTGAATGAAGCACAGATTAACAGATTACAACAAATAAATGAATTGGATGAAATTCAGCTATCAGCTCTTCAATATACTACACTTATTCAACAACAAAGAGAAAAATGGCATCAAACCCTCATCAATAAAAAGATATTCCATGAAGGTGACTCAGAACTTCTTATGATTCCAGGTTCCAGGATTTCCCGGGCAAACTCTAGACTAGATGGTTAGGTCCCTATGAGATAAAAGAGGTGAATTTTAATGGAACCCTTACATTAGTTTCCATTGATGGGTATGGTTAATCTTTTAAAGAAAATGGGCATTGAGTATGCCTCTACCACAAATCACTTACAAGCGAGTCCTTCTACCAACATATACACAAAGATTCTACGATACAAATTCTCACTGAAGAAGACAACTCTTCGACAGCACCAGTCTAGTAAAGAATTTATTTTTGAAACCTGTACATACAATTTCTTTTTTTTTTTGTTTCTATTTGGTTTTATTTGCTTAGAACAGTACATATGATTGTTTGTCGGTTTCTTTTCTTGCTTTCCTTTACTATCCCCTATAGGGAATAGTTGTTTTTCCCTATAGGGAACAACACTTTTTCGTGTGCATTCCTATTTGTTGTTCCCTATAGGGAACAGCTACTGTTCCCTATAGCGAACAACACTTTTCATGTGAATTTTTCTTTCTTGTTCCTCTTAGGGAACAAATCTTGTTCCCTATAGGGAACAACACTTTTTCGTGTGCATTTTTCTTTGCTATTCCTTATAGGGAACAACTATTGTTCCCTATAGGGAACAACACTTTTTCATGTGCATTTTTCTTTGTTGTTCCCTATAGGGAACAACGACCATTCCCTTTAGGGAACAACACTTTTTGTGTGCATTTTTCTTTATTGTTCCTTATAGAGAATAGCTTTTGTTCCCTATAGGTAACAAAAATTTTACATGTATTTTTATTTGTTGTTCCCTATAGAGAACAACGCTTTTTCCGTGTATTTTTCTTTGATGTTCCCTATAGGTAACAACACTTTTTGCGTGTATTTTTCTTTGCTTTTCCCTATAGGGAACAACTATTGTTCCCTATAGGGAACAACTTCTATTCCCTATAGGGAATAACACTTTTTGTGTGTGTTTTCTTTTGTTGTTCCCTTCAAGCAAAATCACCTTGTGAGTATTTTGGAGAACACCCTTTCTCCCCCTTCCATGATCATTCTTAGCCCATCCAAGTTCACTCTTTATGATCCCCTTTATGTCATAAAAGTACAATACATATCTGAGGACAAAAAGTATGGAGTCTACAGAAGCAGACAAATATCTTGAATATTATTTTCATTAACAAGATGACTTTGTTATGATTGAAAAAGAAAGGACACAATTATCTATATCACTTCGCTATCCTCATTTCCACTATAAATGAAATTGATTGATTATCTTACCATGCTGGTTCTTTTGCATCTCGTATAATTCTCTCTATTTATTATTAATACAATTATGGGTATATTTTTCTCTATTGATATGTTCAAACATCTTCGACCATCCATACTCTTAAGGAGTACTGAGCCACCCTCTCTATATATAAAACGGGGAGTGCTTAATATATATATATATATATATATATATATATATATATATATATATATATATATATTATATATATATATATATTATAATATATATATAATATATATATATATATATATATATTATATATTTCACTAACAATTTTATGATTTTTTTCCACAGATGGAAGATAAGGGGTCTCATCACTAGCTAGCCTACCATGATCATAAGGTAGGATCGAAGTGGCATTCCCAATATAGCCACCACACCAAAGATATGATCCAATGGATGCATCAAGAAACAAAGTCCTTGGAACAGGAAGTCTCATCACGAGTCGACCTGACCACTTTTGCTACTTCCCTGTGAATGACAATGTTTTCATGTGGCTACCATGCCAACACATTGGTCTCTACTATGGGCATAATAATGCACTTCCCTAATTATACATAGAGGACCATGGCTCCCAAGGGTTAGAAAGCAACTCTGTCAAGGCTATGGATTCATGTAGGCAATAGAAGCTCTGCTTATGGTATTGAAGTTTTATTTTCTACATCAACAATTATTACAATGCCTTCTTATTATGTTTCTATTTCTTTCTATGGAGATATTATTTCCCTAACTTACCTTGAGCCTTTATGCATGAGTTTATCTTTTAAAATCAATCACAAAATTTTCAAGTGGAATAACGATAGTAAAGTATCATCTCCTATGTATGCTATTCTTTTTCTTTAACGCATCACCTCACAACATCTTATCACTTATTACTAATTCCCGTTACATGCCTTGTTTTCATTGCTCTAATATCCTTTATGATCCTTTCATTAATACATGTAACTTGCCACTTTTATTACCCAATTCATCACCCCTTCACCTCATCGCCAGCGGGTCATCCTTTCATCCATTCGGTCATAGGTGACATATCGTTTCGAGAGGGGGCAAGGACCTCCAGTATACTCTTGCATGCTCTGTCATATTTTTATTTGATTTTGTAGAATAATATGACATCCCATAATCATAGAGCATGTGGCATTATAATAGTCCTCGATAACGGTATTTATGTTTATAAAGCATCACCTGGTAGATCCATTACAACCATTTGTTATTCCATCTATTGGCTCTACTCATTACAGTGCTTTCTCCACTGCACTAATCGTTTGCAGAAGTCAAGCATCATGGAAGGAATAGCAGTGCACCAACAACCTTTAATATTGGGCATCTCTAATGAAGCTAGGGAAATTCTAGCTTGCGAAGGATGAATAACATATTTTACAAGATTTTAACCCCCCAATGAGGAAATCGCCATTGAATTTTTACAGCATCTTCAGAATGGAAAATCCTTGGTAAGAGGTAGACAAATCACTGTAACAGATGTTGTGATAGAAGAAGTGCCTGGGTTGTCGGAAAATGGACTAGTATGGGCTAACAAGCGATTAAGGTTGCATGGCACTATGGAGATTTTTAAGGATGAAGGACAAGAGCTAATCAAGAAGGGTAAAGGCAATCAACCATCTTCTCTTGAAAATCCATGCGTAGAATTGTTACGAGTTGTCCAAAAGTATATTACCTGTGATGGGCATAGAAACATGGTAAAGTCGTGCCAACTCAAACTTCTAGCAGTTTTAAAACAAAAATGCTCAGTTAATTTGCCTGCACTGTTGAATTTGTTATTGCATGACACTCCCAAGAGGCTAAGATGGTCTCAAGATCTAAAAGCAGTAGTTAGCCTCCATTGTCTGATCAGGTTAATAGTTAGTCACAACCTTTCCCAACAACAATCAACCTGGGATGATCTCATATTGGCCCTCGAAAGAGGTGAAAACCTACCAGCACCTAACCCTGTTCTAAAAATAAAAAGGATTGCCCTTTCACGAAGTAAACCTCACAAACATAGATGATATACAACATTGAAGTCAAAATAGGGAACGTCTGAAAATCCTCAAGGCAACGCTAGTCAACCCATAGAATTATCTAGCCCCATAAATGTAAAACACTTGCAACTAGAGTCGGAAGGACAAGACAACCATGAACTAGAACCGGATGAAGGAACAGGGCATTCTGATGATGAATGGAGAAATGAAGTAGGGACTCCTTGAACACCAAATATGAGTTCTAAAGATGATATTTTGCATGATTTTGAGGTAGGGATAGGCCAGGTCCTAGCCAACATGAACGCCTAAATGTAGCCTGAAGAACCACTTAATTCTAACTTAGGAGAAACCCAATCTCCAAGGAATTCTAGCTATACCAAAATTTTGTCTTCCTCAAAAGATATAAATGACGAAGTGGAAACAGGCACAGAGGCTATTCAAGAATTAGAGGACCAATCTAGTGACATGCTCCTAGTGGAAAACAGTCATGAAGGTCTAGACATAGGAAACATAGGCCAAGAAGAGGAAGCTGAGATAGAGGTTATTTGAGAGTCTGATAATCAATATGGAGACATGGTCTTATTGGAAAAAAGCCACAGTGAATAGCCAAGTTGTTACCTAGAATAGTGTCCACTCGGAGCTGCTATAACCACTAAGACTAGTAGCTATCTTAGAAACAAACAACTAAAGACTACTTTTGCTTTCCTTTATGAAAAATAGGTAAGAGTGGAACAAAGGGCACTAACCTTAGTCTTGCACTCAGTTCCTTGATTGATTCCTCTCTTTCATGATAGATCTTTGCCACTTCTTCTTCATCTGCCCAGCTTCAAAGAGCACCTGTGGAATCAAAGCAACATAATACTATCGAAGAACCGAGATTTATATTCATAAATAACATAGGACCAGATATGTATTAACCACACAAATCCATATGCAATCAAACATACAAGAATGTGGAGGAAAACATGAATAGCTTTATTAATAACAAGAATAGCAAGAGGATTACAACCAATTGTTCTGACCCAGCATCATCCTCCAGCAAGAAATCCCTTCTTCACCTCAATTGAAGCTTAGATCACCCAACACTATGAAGTTTCACCAGAAAACCAACAACACTTCTCTTCAAGATACAAGATTCTAGCCTCTGGATCTCTGTGATGAGGGGTCCATATATAGAAGCTTGTATAGGTGTGAGTCATCTTCTGGGGTTTTGATTAGTGTCCTCTCTCTGATAGTTCTTGATTCCACTTGGAGATTGATGATCTCTTACTCATCCCTGGTCGAAAACAGAGAGGCAAGTGTCATAGGGGAATCTTCTAGAAGATTCTATGATCTTCCACCTCGCAAATAGTCTCTGCCATTTGTCCATTCTCGGCCATTGCACCCTACAAAGGGGCCATCCAGTATGCATGACAGACTTTACACTGGGAAGGTGATATGCATCACACCCTCTGCACTGGGTATTCATTATGGTCGAGTTTTGACCATTTCTGAGCAGTTTTTATTGGAGAACTTCTGGGAGATGATGTAATCAGACGACCTTGTTTCTTTAGGTAGTGAAGCAACACTTTTAATAGGGTCTTGTCCTTATCGACCTTGTTTCTTTAGGAGCCCTCAGTTTATGGACATTTATGATTGGGGTTGTAGTGCCCAAAAATGTCTATAACAGTTGCCCCCTAAAGCAGGAGGTCGTTAATATTTTGATGTTGGGTAAAATGCTTTATCATGAAGATCCGAAGTTTTTTTGAGCTGGGAGGTGACCTGTAATAAGATACAATACAATACATTATCTTCACAATATTTTTCATGATCTAGCTAAGGCGGGTATTCCCATGCTCAACTTTATAAATTCATTTTCATGTACATGGGATAGACAATCGTTTGTGTAGCAGACTGATGAATCAGACTCATCATCCTTTGATTTGGATCATCATTTGTTTGGAAATGATGTACATTTGATGTCTTTATATTCCTGAATATATCGCAGCCCGGATGGATGAAAATAGATCCGGGGTCTTCAAGGCTTGTTCGATCTTCACTCAGAGTACAAGTCGATCCATGTGAAAAAAAATTCTGGAGTCGAACATGGAAAGACCTCGCCTGATTACCAGCCAATGATGTGAGCTATTAACATGCATGAGAGGAGTCACCAATAATGACAATGAACCTCAAAGTACTACAGTACAATTCGTGCGGTGTGAAAAAGGACTTGGCATCGAACACCACGCAAAATCTCTCGGCGGAAGGACATTAATGTAAAACTATCGCCGAAAGTGAGAAACTTGCCATTGAGGCATGCAAGCTTCAAAGTACTGAAAGGGGTGTTCCTAGGTCGACTTCTTAGATAATGAGCTAATGTTCACAAGAAGTGACTCATCGTAGGAGGGCCTTAATGAATCCCACATCTATGACGCGGAATGAAGCAAATGATTTTGGAGGTGAAAGCAATCTGATGATACAGGGTTCAGGGTGGCAGTCATGAAAGAATGGAGCGTGAATGTATTGCAGCGGGTGAGACACAGGTGAATTCTCTAAGTGACTTCTCTCGAACATATCAACAACACTGACGATGGATTGATAGCATTAACAAAAAATATGGATGGTGTGATGGACCAATGGTGATATGACCAGTGAACGGAACAACCCAACCCGACTCGGATGTAGAGAGAAAGTGTCATGTTCAAGAGCGACTTGCTACCAATAAAGTTTTTCAAGTTTTCTTCCAAATTTTCCCCAGTCATTACTGACCAATACCTCTTTATTTTTGTCAAGCTTGAGGAGAATAACATATGCTTGTTATATAGTTCGTCTCTCGGGCGAACCTATCACTATATTTTAATGAGCCTAGCGACAGTGAAACTCGTTCTCATCCATTTGGACAAGTTTGTCGCTATTCGGTTTTAACGAGTTTAACGACAAAGATAACTCAGTCCTTTTCAATTTTAGAGAGTATGAAAGGAATGGAAAGGAAACTCCAATGATTCTTTTTCGTCATATAATCCCTGAAGTCCAAAAAGGCATAAAATAATATGAAAGGGATGAATGTTCGGTAATTTTAACGAGCCGAACAAGGCAAGCACTCGATCTTTTTGTGTAATAATCCCTCAAGTCCAAAAATATTAAAATCTATAGGAGGGATATCACTTCCGATGACTTTAACGAGCCATAGAGGCTAATCGCTTAGCAATATTTTCATATTTTGTGCGTGAATTGAAAAGAGCTTAAAGGAGACTCGTTTTTTGAGGAACGAGTGATGATTTCGGGTAGCAGTTGATTCCAAGTAAGGTTTGGAATTTTCCAATCATGGCAGTCTCACAAGGATGGCTAATAGAATCACTCTTTGTAGATGTTCCTCGAAAGGGTAAACAATGAAATGGAGGTGAATGATCAGCTAAAAAACAGAGTGGAGGTGATGATGAGAACATGACCAAGGCTCAAAAGATGATGATAATGCATTCACAATGGTTATTTACCAGAAAATTGGTTCATTTTTTAATGAGCTTAAACTTTGGGGGAAACATTTGCTCATTGCTTATGTTTATTTTTTAACGAGCTTGAATTCCACGTTAAAACTGCTCATGCCAATCATATAATAAGGATATCTCATCTAAGATGCCATTTTTTGTGGGGCTTGCACCTTTTAAAGCTTTGCCCGGGATCCTTTCTTTATGCAAGCTAGGATCGCTTTTCGCTTGCATGCAAAAAGATTTGCATGCCCCCAGGTATAGTGAAAAATTCCCAGGTTACCATATGAAAGCTCTCCATCCATGTCGCAAACAAAATGGTTTCTTGGCGATGTCTACCGAGATAGACAAAGGTGAGTGGCGCAGTCACCTCCACTCACATAACTTTGACGAGGGAATCTTATTCCAGTCTAATCCCCTTTTTCTAAATGGGCAGGTGTGTCAGATTAGTCATATATCCCCCATGGAAACCTACTCTATACCCAAGGTTTTCCTGCCTAAACAGACCAGGGTGCATGCCCACTGGGTTTCATTCATATCCTCCTGAATCACTCATGCTAATCAGGTGGACGACTAGAGATCGATGAGAGATTCCTTGCATGAAAAGACCATTTAGGGATGGCATTTGACTATTTGATATGTGTGAACTGGGGAATGACAGTTGGTCTATGAGCTTGACCACTCTGCCTTCATGCGGAAAGCACATTACTCTAAAGAGTGAGGAGATGACAGCTCCCATGCAATAAATATAGTCACACCCAAGGAGTAGATTATAATCCAGGGGTCCATGGACTGCCATCACGTTCATGTGAATAGTTTTCCTTCTCAAAGTAATGGGTGCATTGGGAAGGACCCCTAATGGTTGACTGGTTCCTTTGTCAAAGCCTGTCAGATTTCTCATTTCAGGCAAAAGTGATGGCGAATGAAGCACTTTCCAAGAAGTTGAGGAAAGGATACTCACAGAAGCCCCTTCATCTACGATGGCACCATCCATGACCATTCTATAAGCTTGGACAATGATTCTGAATGGTACACTAGCTGGTACACGGGGTCTGCCTAGTAGATTCCAATCGAAGGAAACGACTAGGTTGCTTGGAGGTGGGACCGAATAGATGGCCGAATATGACTCTAATGAACTTCCTTCCTACGGTAAAGGAATGGGTAGACTGCCCCCAAGTTCATCGAAGTTTGTGTTTATGAAAATAATTTGAATGGTGTTTTTCTCTTTCTCTTCAGTGACGGTGTCATTCGAAGATGAACCTTCTGAAGGCAAGACCAAGTTAACTGCCACCTCGACCTTTTGACTTTCATCTGGTATGTATTCAGAGGATTCATTTTCAATGATAGACATTTTGGCTGACCACAATGGCGTGCCAGCTAGATTTTCAACCAGTGGTGGACTTGGAAAGAGTTTCTTATATCCAGGAAGGAGCCATAGCGGTGAAGCAAGACGGTCATCAAAAACTCTTTTAGCTTGATCTAGGAAGGTACAACGGTTGACAGTGTGATCGCCTTCATACAATTTACAACGAAATTTGCGATTCCTTTTTTGTCCAAATAATTCACTTTCACTGGTTGATGGTGTGTTTTCAACATGATCATCAGAGGTTGACAACATCGGATTGTGAAAACGAGGAGACCAGTCCCTTAAGATCTGAGGGATGCAAGGACAATCTCGATGATAGTGGTCTCCTTTTCAAATGACACATGGAGATTTAGGTTTAGACGGTGTGGTGTGAGGATTTTTGCTAGATGACGCATGGTTGCCCCTTTTCTCTTTTCTCTTTCCGCTTCTTCTTCTTCTTAGTTACTTAATCTTTAGCTTTACCAGCTTCATCAAGCGAAGAGGATGGAGGAGAGGGAGAAACAGATGAAGTAGAAGGCTGGGGGGTAACTCTAGTATCATCTAGTTGCTGACTTGACTGTTCACGATTTACGGTATTCTGAACGATAGAGGTAGAGAAGAGCCATATGGGAAAACCAATCGTCAACCCTGGAAGTGACAATGTGGCCATATGGGGTGCACCAACATCTCCCCAAGAGGAGAAAGGACTAGGATTTCCTCCGAGGGGAAATCCTTGGTTGGTAGACTCCATTTTTATCAACTTGAAGACCAATGAGGGAACTTGTGATGTTATTCTGATTAAAATAAATTTTAGATGCTTTGACACAACTTGTTTTTTCAATTTTAAAGAGTCGACTAAAAACAAAAGATGAGTCTAGTCGACTTTGATTTTTAATGAGCCTGAAGTGACAAGTGCTCAGATGGACCTTTTCTTTTCAGGAGTTTGAAAAGGAATGAAAGCGACTTCTCTGGAAGTCTAGGCAGAGGGTTTTACCAAACCAATCGCAAAATGACAGAATACTTTTTACGGTACGGCAGTCAAGCTTCCCAAATGTTGTGTTCAGTGCATTGCGATCGATAGGGTGGCATACACAACTTCCTAAGGATGAAGGATATAGCCTATGGTGGTCTCCCAATATATACTCGATGGTACGTGGGAGCACAAGTCCGTACTAGCACTTGTAATCTCAGAGTGGAGGAATCACCCAACCAACAATGAAAACAATAGTTACCAGGTTTTACGACACCAGAATACGTCTCTAGCATAGACTTCTAGATGTTATGCGTTAGGTTCCAAAGCGTTTTTAGATTCATTAAATTTATTTTAAAGTTGATATTGTTTAAAAATGTGCCTTTCAGGTTCACCGCATGATGTGTATACAATTCCTAAATTGCAATCTAAGATGATAAACAACTGTTTAATCTTCCTCTGGCAATGAAAATCCTAGCTACTAAGGAAAGAAAATTGAGAGTCTTTCAACAAAGATCATAGAGCACACACTAAATGCACTTTCCTAAATCAAACCAAGTTGTCTAAATGCAAATGCACATGCATGTATTTGTTTTAATCCTTCTTAATGTATAAATGACGATAAAAAAGCTAAGTGAAAATATGAGTTATTCTCAAAGCGACAATACTTAAAAAATTTCTTTTCAAAATGAAGTGAAGATAAGGGCGACACTTCGTCATTTCGAAATGAAAATTGTTTTTCGACACTTTAAAAACTACTAATTCAAATCATATACAAGGGTAACAGTACAATCTTCTATCAAGAACAATGGGATTCTCTTCTATGACTGAAAACGACACTTACGACACTTTCAAATTAAGAAACGACAGTTTGACTATGCTACTTCTTTGCAAAAGAGAACTGAAAATGGCGCACAATACATAAAAACACTTACAGTTCTTTGCAAAATAAAGGAAGAATGATGGAAGAGAAGGGGGTTTTCACAAAGATATACTGACCATAGACAACAAAACTCCTTAATAGAACTGAAAAGAGTGAAGAAAAGCCAAATTCTAAAGGTAACATTAACCTTCCCTGACCATCGCACCTCTCACACGCGGAATCCATTATGCATCTCACCTACTGCACACGGGAAGTGCGATGCATACAGACTGCCTTGAAGGGAGGGTGTGATGGTACCAGCATGAGATTTTTAACCAGTCTTTGCTCACAATTTGCGATTCAAATCAGGGATTTAGGCCAAGTGATCTTCAGTAAATTTAAATCATAGGGGTTGATCTAAGGAGGTTACTAGAGCCACCACTTAGGAAATTAGAATATTTGTAGATCGATTGTTCAATTTGTAAACAAAACCCAGAGATAGACTGAAGCAGCATTGATCTACTTTGCAATTGTATAACAAATGCAGTTCGAAAGCTAGATGGCTTGAATTCAAGCTCTGTCTATAATTTTATAAACCAAACAAAGATAGACTAACAAACAATCTATTCGCTCCCCAACGAAGTCACCATTTTGTTACCGGAAATAGTTTCCACTCAGAGCTGCTATTCCCACCAAGGCTGGTAGCTATCTTAGAAACAAACAAGTAAAGACTACTTTCGCTTTCCTTTATGAAAAATAGATAACAGTGGAAAAAAGGGCACCAACCTTAGTCTTGTGCTTGGTTCTGTTAGTGTCAGTCTTTACAGCCTTCCTCGAGTGATCAAATGTGCTCTTACAAAGTGATTTTGAAGTGTCAAGGTCAAATTTTGTCATTTCAAAGAGTTTTCAAGCAAAATTTGGTCACTAGGCATTAGGTCCAGGGTTTGCTTTCACTCCTTCTAAAGTTGTCCAAATGGCGGTCTATGTCATCATTTAGCTGAGTCTATCATCATTCATAGGGTTTTCATTATCATGTCAGTGTCTAATGAGTCATTTTACGTCTTGTTCATGCTTCAGTTGTGCCTTGGCAAGTTCATTTCCCTCTCCTAGGATTTTGAAGCCAATTTCTCTTGGATGGTCAAATCAATGGTAAAACTTGTTTCCTGATGTTCATACACCTTCCCCTATCCTTAAAGTACCATATAATACACTTCCCAACACTCAGATTCCCCAAATTCCTCATTTTTCCACAAACCCTAGTTTCTAGCTACAACTTGGCAATTTTCTAGGTTGGGCCTGTGTTTTGCCCTTTTGGA
>APFE031089645.1:45158-60547 GCA_000404065.3 Pinus taeda | reverse complement strand
AAAGGGTCGTAAAATTTTGTAATAAGACTTAACAGACTAAAGTTTGCACTATTGTGCTTCAGCCTCTATTCTTTTATGAAACTCGACCACTCGCTTTTACTTTAACAGTGAAATTTCTTGATTCAATTATGCACTACTATCGTTGATTTGAGGAATGTTTATGCGTCAAAGTAGAAGCTATACATAGCGATTCATATTGGGAGTGGCTTTCTATTCAAATGGTATTTCTATATTTTTTTTGGATTCATTCTGTGTATATTATTTCGCTGTGTAATTATTCCTGCTACTGTTAATTGTATGCATGCACAACAACAGGTAATCTTACTCATGCCACTATTGGATGTTTAGATGATATGCCTTATTTTTAATCATGTATGCGTTAATGGTATGAACGTTTAAAGTCTAGTAGCATTGCTTTAATCGTTGCGCCTAACTACTTAGGTACAACAATCTTGAATGATTTAATATCTATGTCTATATAAATGCAGTCATCTATATAATTGTATTTGTGGATATAGAACATCAAAAGCTATGCTTTAGAAGTTCAAATAGATTCCCGGGATAGTTTTAATTTACTTATATTTCTGTCAATAGTTTTAGTCATCCACCTATCGCTACTGTTATCTACAAAGTATTCATTCATCCCATTTATCTATTTTTGGGAAACTGGTCCCATTATCCCCAGTCAGAGCCACTACCCCAAACAGAAAAGGAGTTGCACTAAGGTCCGGACCGGGTGGTTTCCCCCAATGTTGGTGCAACGATTTTCGAGGCATCAACATAACCCTAACCCTTTTGTAGGAGATATTCAATTCCAGGCTTTTATTTTGTTTGCAGTTAATCAACTCAAATTGTTTAAAGCTTATAATGCATTTCAAAGATAGGAACATGTATTGAATCTTTGGGTGAGAAGTGAACCTAAGCACCCGTTACAAATGTTTTCTAGCCATAAGAGTCAAATGACATGAGAAGGGGTGATTAAAACTTTAAGGTCCATACATAAGGAGATTGTGCAGAAATGAATAACATATTTCCTCTCCATCCAAGAAAGATCTCTGACTACATCTAAGCTTAGATGAATGATCTCCACTCGTAGTGTGAAAGATAGGGAACAATTTAATTACATAAATTTTAAATCTTTATGCGGCTCGTATATTAACCTATAGCAATCTTATTTTGATAGAAGGACCTTATTGGTTAGGATGCTAGTTCGAGAGCCCCATCATTTGGTATCCCCCTATAAGGTATCGAGCTGACTATGAATTTCCTGAAGGAAAGGAAGGGCCTGCCTTTGTGCTCCTGGCTCAACATCATGGTTTTAGACCAATTGTTGATGCTTTCTCTCAAGCCTACTCTTTAACTGCACTGCATAAGAACTTTTACTTTTCATGAGGACATGAAACAGAGTTAAGCAAGGGAGTATGTTGAGTTACGAAATGGGTATGTATTTACTCTTAATTCCATCACCTATTTCTTATTTTCTTATCTCTTTCATATCTTGACACACTAACATATTGATGGATTGTGACAGGAAACGGATGAACTACTTTTGATTAAGGTTTAGCCACTATAACTAACTCCTATACCTTTTTATGCAGAGAAATAATGAAAGGAGCAGTTGATGTTCCCTAGAGATGGAACAACATAAACCAACAAAGGAAGAATGGGGCACATCGGTTGCGGTCAAGTCGGAGGACAAATCAAGAGGATCAATGCCAAATATGAAGGGTGTCAAAAGATAGCATTCAGCTGCGACTCCCATAGGATCTCCGATCCTGAGGGATCACATTTATATGTTAACTCTTTCTTACTATAAAAGCAAAAGACGCTAGGAGAAAAGGGAATCAATTTCTGTTTATTTCAACTCATAATTTTAATTTACGGACTCATACGGTGGAGAGCATGACCATATTGTAACGAGACTTGAGCTCAATGTTTAATATATAATTTACGTTGTTGTTTATTTGTATTCTCTGAAGCAGCTCAGTAGTATTTGCTGGTGGCTAAGTGCCCAACCTCTAGTGGATTGAACTGCTATCCCTTGTGTTATATATTTCTGATTCACGCATGTTTGCGTGGTTTGATATTTTTCCCAGTTTCTGTGAGTTTATCTTATTTGTTTTTTACTAAATTTATATATTTAATATTTTCTTTACATCTTTCGTAGCGTTGTCATTTGATTCTATTTATTCTTATTATAGATTAAATCAATTAGCTGATTAAGACAATGAACATTGTTGATTTAATCAGCTGAAAGAGTTTGGTTAACGCTATTGAAATCTCTGTTGACATCCTTTCTATTTGATTTTCTGGACTGAGATTAAGCGTGATTTAGATAGAATCATCTAGAAGAGATTGGTTAATGCTACTACTCTCTCGTTTGATGCTATTGTCAATTGAATCGCTTGTTTGAGATTTTATCATGATTTTAGCAGAGGATTAAGTCTTGATGCTTAGATGTAATATTTCCTTTAACAGTTGCAATTTGAGTTTTATAAATGCATCCGTTTACTCTTGTATCAATGGTTTATACTTCATTTTAAGACACTTTACTCTCTGGATTCATTGCATGAACATATTGTGTACACTCTTGGAATAAAAGTTCTTGCCCACGTTGATGATTAATGTGAGGTAATTAGGAGTTTTAAAAGACACCTTTTAGCACCCAACAAGGACCAAATCACATATTTCGAGGATTGAAATGGGTGAAGAACCAACTAGTTTTGAGAAACGATTGTCGGATGCACAACTCTTTACTGTGTGCATTGTAGATGACCATTTTGCTGATATAATTCAATTTTTGTCTACTAGAACAACTCTAGAAGTTTATTCTAATCAACAGAAAAAGGAACTTGTGGTCCATGCTGCTAATTTTTCTATGATTGCGGATCACTTGTATAAGATCAGAACAAATGAAATATTGTGTCAATATTTTCTAGAGTTTGAGCACGCTAGTATCCTCACCAAAGCACATGGAAGAGTTGTGGGAGGACACTGTGAAGGGAAGGCGACTGCGTAGAAGATTCTATGGGCAAGGTGATGGTGGCTAGTAGTGCATAAATACTCTTTGAAGTTTTGTAAAGTATGTGATGCTTCTTAAAGGATGGGAAAGACTTCATGAAACGATGAAATGCCCTTGAACCCTCAAGTTTTGTTACAAGTATTTGGAAAATGAGAAAATGTAATTGTATGTCTGATACAAGCACTAGGAAGGAAGACAGGGGAATGGTACATTACTACTGCAACGGAGTACTTAACCATATGGGTGAAAGCACAATGAATAAAGGATTGTATTGTTGCTACAACTACAGAGTTCCTATTTGAATAGAGCTTAACGCAATTTGGGTGTCCTAAGGTATTGATGAGTGATAGGGGTATCATTTCCTGAATGGAACAATAAGTGTTGTGCTCAAAGAATTCTAGGTGTACCATCAAAATAGTATGCCCTATCATCCCTAAGTCAATGGTATAGTGGAAGCATTCAATAATATTATGGAGAATGTGTTCACAAAGTTTTGTAAGGTGAAGATGAACAATTAGAATGTGTGTATACCAGCAGTCCTGTGGGCATATAGGACAACGTGAAAGAAGTTGATAGGCTAAACTTTTTTTAGGTTGCTTTATGGGATCAATGCAATGATGCCCATTGAATATATTTTGCAAAGCCTGCGCATTACAAATTTGAGAAAGATAACAGATAATGAGACCTTAAAGGAGATGGAAGAAGATTGGTTTCTCGCATGATTTCACCAGCAAATGCAAACGGAATGTGAGAAGGCCTTGCATGATAAGAATATTAAGTTGGGCATGTTTAAAGTGAATGATTTGGTTTAGCTCTATTCACAAAGTTTCCAGATAAATTCTGTTAGGCCCCTATACTACTAGTGTAACCCCTTATTGTTATTAGTAAAACCCACTTATTATATTGATGTACCCATGTAGTACCCATATTGTTACTATTGTGCCCCATAGAAGCCCAATATTATTATTATTGTGCCCTTACATTATTATTGTTATGTAGGCTCTGATTATGTTATGACCCCTTAGACTCCTATATATAGAGAGGAGGTCCTTTCATTTGAATCATCCAAGAATTGTTCATTTATGTAATGTAAAGGAAGTTGCCCCCTCGAAGAGGCTAAATTCTAAGGCGTTGATCTATCTTTTCTATCTTTTCTTGAGCTGGTTTCATAACATTTGGTATCAGAGCTTTTGATTCTAGGGTTTCACTGCTCCAAAGAAGTCATCGTGGAATTTTCGCTATAATTTTTTTTTTTGCGACGTTTCGGAAGTTGAAAACAAAACCCATTTGAGAAGACATCACGCTAAATCTCAGGTCCCAATTTCAAAGCTTTTTTCCGTATATTTTCGGAGATATGATCTGAGGAAGTTGGTCCTTTTGTAAAATCCTGAATTACATTCAAAACAGGTGACCTAGGGAAAATCGTCATAACTTCCTATCTGAGCATCAGATTGAAATTTCGTAAGAAGGTGTAGAAAGAGGACGGACTGTAGTTTCTTCTATAGATTTTTCAGAGCTAAAGGTTGAAACAGTGACTCGTGGCACATCGTACAATTTCGCTCTACTGAACTAGTCTATAATCCGGTCACTATGGGAGATTTAGCATAACTCTTCATTGGTTAATCCAATTGGGGTCAGACTAGTGGCATTGGAAAGAGGACACAGAGGAATACTACAGGTCGTAGTTTCAGAACTTAAAGATCTAAAAGTACGGAGTTACAGTCATTTCAAGATCGAGCTCCTAAAATCAAGAAAAAGCAAGATGAGGAAGTTTGATGGCAAGGATCCGGTAAATTGGATACCTCAGATGGAGCAATATTTTGATCTACATGGTGTACCACTGTTACAAAAGGTATGTATTGCATCTTCATATTTAGAACTGGATCAATTTTTATGGTATAAAGGGCTTTGTTCTCGTAAAATACTTGTTACATGGTCAATTTTCACAGAGGAAATTGGTGGGCCCCAGTATTGCAGCGATAATGCTGCAACTCCCAGGACTCCCTTCTTTAATTTTATCAACCCGGTTGTTCGTAACAAACTTGGAAGCGACGGTGCTGTATGCACAAGTACTAGCTCTTGCCGTAGCTGTCACTTGGTCCGCTGGCACAAGTCCGCTAGGGGATTTAGCCAACTTCTATGAGCTCTTAGAAGAAGCTTTCTAATTGATGGATGAAAGCTAACTCAAAGGAAGCTAATCTACTTGCGAAAAGAGATTGAAAAACTAAAGGAAAGCGCAAACCCTAGCAAACCCTAATTCTACCAGCTAGTCCTACTGATGCAAAGATGAGAATGCAAACTACTGAAAGAGATGCCATTACTTCTATGAAGGTAAAGTACATGTGTTTAGACTACCTTTGTCCTAAGAAAACATCTTTTTGTATTTTTGATTAAGTTGTCAATTTCATCATGCATATGCTTGAACTGTGCTTTACTGTGCAGGGGTGGATCAAGGAGGAGAAATACTTGGAAAAGGTTGGAAAGGTTCAGAGGGGTTCTAAGGAGTCCGTAACACTCTTCCAGAGAGTTTCACAAAGTTTGGCTATCAAGAAACCTCATTTGTGAGCTTCTACAGGAAGTCTGCAGGGGTTCTACAGGATGTTCAGGAATTTCTACAGGATGTTCAGAAATTTCTACAGGATGTTTGAAAATCGGTTTTTAGAGAATGGATTAGTGAGGGAAGATGCATGGGTGGATCTGGAGGTAGGATAGGGGTCTAAAGCAGCCTAGGGACTGGTGGATGGAGTGGTGAGAAGGTGTAGAAGGCTGACTTGGCTTGAAGAAGGCTAAGGAAATGATTGAGCAAGAAGGTAGGGTTACGAGGAAAAAAGGACAGATGGGAGTTGAGGAACTCAGCTAGGAGACGGAACAGGTGGCTCAGATGATGATTTGGGTGGATGAAAGAATGGTAGAGATGCTCTTCACAGTGTAGATTCAACTGAATCAACAAAGTCTTGCAAATAATCAAAGTCCTAGCTAATCTAGTCTAACTATCAATAACATGAATGAACAACAGCTTTATTTGTAAAGAAAACCATGTACACCAAATATGCAAAGAAACATTTCAGAGATCTAAACCCATAACTAATTTCTGCAAATGGAAACAGTACACTAAGGATTGCATGGTCAAGCAAAACAACGTTTTTATTGGCAGCAATGTCACCTTTTTTCCAGCTCACAATCCCACTGAGGGAGAGGTGAGATCAAAGGTGCTTGATGGCCTTTTTCTAGAGATATTCCCTGTACTAATCTATCAACTAAATCTGAACATGAAAAGCTACTTTAACCATAAAAAGCAACCTAAATAACAAACCAAGATTTAAATCTAAATAGCAGATTTTATTTTAGGAATGCAGCAAAGACACATGAAAGTAAATAAAGGAAGTATTGGGCACTTGAGATGGGCCCAACCCCAAGAGCTACAGCCTCCTAACAGAGTTTTAGAGCTGGTGCAAAGTTGGATTCATCTTTATTGAGCAAGAAAAGAAAAATTACATCAAAACTGTCCACAAGGAAAACTTGAAAATGTGCTAAGATGCAGAGCTAAACTATTGCCTAAAGAAAGACTAAATTCGAACTACAAACTAGCTAACTTCTACCTACAAAGTGACTAACTACTAGCTAACCAAAATGAATAACTACCGGCTAACCAAAATTAGGCCCTAAGCCCTCTTATTTATACAAATTGAGGACCACAACAGTCCTCCTAAACTTTAGGGACTCGGCTGCCAAAACTTGTAGTTAACAGCAGTCCTACTTGACTTGCTTGGCTGCCCTTGTGCTAATTGATTTGGCGGCCCTTGAACTCCAAGCTGATGGTGGAGAATTCGAGGTAAAGGCCCATAAATGAAGGGAACACCTTCCTAAAAATACTCTCCACAAATTTGGCTGCCAAGTTCTCATTTCAACCATTGACTTTGTCTCCAAATTGACCAAAAAGGCTACACAAAGCACACATTAGACTTGTTGGCATAATGACTAACCCAATTCACTCTATTAGCATAAATATAATCAAAAGCATGTAATAAACTAATGAGAATGGTGGATTAAGTCGAATTAGTAGGTTGAATGAGCCCAAATAATCATCCATTTTTGGGGCTCATCATCTCCCCCTACTGAAAGTGTTGCGCATCCTCTAGGCAACCAATCTATCTCCTCATCTTTGATGGCCTTGGTGGCCTCCCTGTCATGCCAAGATTTTGAAGTGATGTCCTCTTCTCTGTCATGAAACCATGCTTTTCTCTTTGCTTCTTCCCACTTCCTGTGCTTCTTTTCCTAGAGAATTCTCAACTTCCTGTAGAACTATCTCAGCATCCTGTAGAATTGTCTTTGAGTCCATTATCTGAATTCTTTCTCTCCAAGTGAAGGTTTTTGGCTCCCTCATTCACTTCTCCTTCTGATTGGGGGATGTGCTTAGGGTGGCCAGCACAGCTGCCGCCTCCCTAGCTAAGATATCGCCCAACTTCTCCTTATGCTGCCCTTTCCCCAAACTTCCTCTAGAAAGTTCTGTAGTGGCCATTTTCTGGCTTCCTGTAGAAAGAGTTTTCCCTAATTTGGCTTGCATGGCTGGGGGTGTCTTCTTCTTCAATTTTGTTGTGGTTTCCTCTTCCCATTTCTTATACTCTTCTTCTTCTGTGGCTCCTTCTACCAATCCCAAATGTAAAGGGGAACTTAACTTGAGGCCTATCCAACTGGGCTGGAGATTTTGCATAGACTATTTTTCCGGAGGCACTCGTGCCAAGGCCTCCCTCATTCTAGTTGGAGTATGGTATTCCCTGATTTTGAGGCTGTGGGACAATGTGTCCCACCTACAGGTGTAAGCATGAACACAATTGTCCCCCAATAGTCGCTCCATATCCTCGAAGTGTGTTATGGCCTGAGCCTACCGATCCATGTACTCTAATGGGGCCTGAGAGTTGGTTGCTATGTGCTGGTGCTCTTCTTTCATTGGCTGATGTTGGTTCCAAGACCTTGAGACCCGACTCTCTAGTGGTGAATGCTGCATGCACTGGCTTGGTTTGATGTGAGTTGTTGGTGTCTCCATGGTATGTGCTCCAGTCGGATCAGCTGCTACAGGATTCCTGTAGGACATCCTGTAGTCGTTTCTCCTCCTGGGGTGCATGCTAAAACAAACAAAGTTGCGTTCACAGATGAAGGGTCCTGAGGGTGCCTTGACAGGTAGGGTGTACGGGCCTCTGTATGCTTTATTTTTCACTTGAAAAACAAATTTCTATCTGAGAAAACAGGGTTCTGGTATGACGATGCAGATATATTCAACCAGATGGTGGAAATGGTGGTGAAAGGAGATGAAACCAGTGGAGGATGGAAGAAAAGAGTTGTTGCATGCCTCCTCAACAGACTTCAAGCTTCAAATCCCTCTCCATAATCGATTCTGGCCTGCTCAAGGGTTCTACAGGATGTTTCTGGTAAAAATACAGAACTTCCTATAGAAAATCCTGTAGCTTCCTGTAGAAGGTTGAACCATGACTAAATTGTGTCTGAACCCTGAAAAAAAATGAGTGTCCATGGAGGGGATGGATGTGAGGATGCCTTGGAACTTGGTAGGGACCCTTATGCTTGTGTTGGGAGGCCCCATTTCCACATTTTGTACCTGCAACCTGCAACAATTACCAAGGATTAAACTTTTTTTTTTTTCTCTCTGTTTCATCCTTCTTTTTCTTTCTTGCTTTTCCTCTTTCTTTCCTTGTGATGGTTTCGTTGTTGGTCTGCCCTGGGTTTTCTTACCCTTAGCTTTATTCCCCTTTGTTTTCCTCACTGCTAGATGAAGTGAGTTCCTTGGCCAGAATTAAGATATAATCCTCTATTTTGGCTTGTGCTTTGATCAGAAGGGGAATTTTTTGTATGGTTTCCTCCTTTGATTCTCAGGACAGGGTTTCTGAGATGTTTGTATCTCCCTTTTCACCAATTCCCTGGTTATAGTACTGCTGCTGCCCAGAAACTTGACTGTCAAAATGAAATTAGGTTCTCACGGGAAGAGTGCAGAGCTTAATTTTCACACCCATCATATACAAGTCACATTTTTTATGCATAGATCATTCCTTACAGAAGTTTATGGTTTGTACATGGGGGATTTGTTAACAGGCACTGTGGAGGAGAATGTAATATTGAAGCAACTAAAAAGAACTCCGTGTATAACCCAGGCAAACGATAATTCTTGACCCACAGGTAGACTTGTTTTAACTTTCCCTTCTCCAAACAATTTAATTTACCACCTTTTCGAATTTCATGCACGGTTATGGCGATTTCGAGCCTACCTCTCTTCGAAACTCCAATTTGTCGAAGAAAAATCCAGGCTTTTCTGCTCTGGAAGGCTATTTTCTGTGTTTCCTGTAGAAGACTTCCTGTAGAAACGCCTGTAGAGTGCGACAGGCGGGAATGTTTCTAAGAACCAACAAAAATCTCGAGAAACCAGGTAGGAATCTTCCATAGGACCACTGGTTAATTGATCTGGACGTGGTGGATGTGTGCTCCAGTTGCGATCGCAGTTGAACAGAGGGTGGTGAGAATTTCAGCCGAGCATCATTTAATTCAACATGATTTACATGAGAGAGTGAAGTGGCCAAGTGTACGTCCCCACATGCAACTAGAAGTGTTGTTCATGAACTGTGTGTTTTCCCCCTGTAATCACTGTCGTGAACTGAACTAAGGTTTAAACGGCCAACACTCCTGGTTGCTTTAATTTTCACGTAAGTCAGTTGTCCACGTGTAATGCGTGACTTTTGGCTGAGTGCTAGACAAGACAATCGACTTAACCTTGCTATATTCATGGCTTAATTCCACCATTCCATTCATTCATGCAATTTTTAAATTAGATTTGTGCAATAGAAGAACGAGTTTCAGTCACGTACCTGAAGTCAAATGGTTGTTGTGAGGTGTTGTGGCTAGTCATTGCTGCATGCACTGGTTTCTTTGGTTGCATGAGGGCTTGGATGATGATTTTTGGTTGTTTTCCTTATGCAGGTGTCCTCTGGCCGGATGCATCATGCAGAAGTTCATTTCCATGCTCAGATCTGTACCCTCAAGCTGCTGCCACTGAATTTTCACAGGACCGAAACTTGTTTTCGCCATTTCTCCCAAACAATAGATTGGATCGATCTGAAATATGTTGAGCATGTTCCTATCATCATGATGCACATACCATAGCAAAATCGTGATCAATGGATGCACAGATTACAAGAAAAATGGAAAATGGCTGAATATTTCAGAGATCAATTTCTCAGAAACCGTGCATCGAAATCGGCTGAAACTTCTTGGGTAGGCTACTGTCACCCATGTGCATATCCCCATGAAACAAGTTTTGAAACAGATGCACGGATATGGAGAAAATGAAAAAATGGCTGAAGGAGATGGAGGTTGATTTCTCAGAAACCTTGCACCAGAATTGGCTGAAACTGCGCAGGCATGTTTCCATCACCCTTGTACAATTCCCCATAAAATGGGTTTTCAAATGGATGCATGGTTTTCAAGTTAGGGAAAAAACAAATTCTGTTCTAGGTATTTTTGCTTCAAGGCATTTTGCAGTTTTGTTGCATGGTAAGAAAAGTGAACTTGGGCTGTGATGCAGGTATGGAAATGATGGAGGAGGAGTTTGAAGATTGCAGGAGGACTTCTGAACCCTTGAGGAAGCTACCATGTTCACCAAACCACCTTTTTGAAATCCATTTCTAGCTTCCTATAATTTCTACAGGAACTTCCTGTAGAAGCACAATGTAGAAGCACAATGAGGTGGAAAAATGATGGAGAAAGGCGAGCGATGGACACAGAGGTGCTTGCATGCCTAACCAACAGATTCCCACCATGAGATTCCCTTTTAAAATTGAATTTGGTTTGTCCAAAGGTTCTATAGGATGTTTCCTGTAGAAAACACAAAACTTCCTGTAGAAGGCACAATTTTCTTAAAAGAAGCACAATGAGGTGGAAAAGATGATGGAAAAGGGTGAGGAATGGGAACACGGATGCTTGCAGGCATAACCAATAGATTCCAAGCTTTATATCCCCTTCCAAAATCGAATCTGGCTCGCTTGAAGGTTCTACAGGATGTTTCCTATAGAAATATAGAACTTCCTCTAGAAGGCACAAAAATTTCTTTGTCTTTGTTTTGAGTGATCCTGCTGACCTGCAATGTCCTTCTTGCAACCTAAAATTAGTCAATGGAAATTAAGTTTATTTTTATTTTTCTATTTTCTTCTTTTCTTTTTTCTCTTTTTTATTTTTTTTTGAAAAACAACTAGGGCACCTCATGGAGGTTTTCACCCTAATTGCCCGCCCTAGGCGCCTCCAAGGGAGGTTTTCACCCAAGGATCTTATTCTTTTTTTTATTTTCTCTTTTTTTTTTTTTTCAACCCACTGACCACCTCATGGAGGTTTTCAATCAATGAGCCAATCTAAGGTGTCTCCGACGAGGTTTTCACCTTAGATTTTTCCTCTTATTTCCATTTTTTTCATTTTTTTCATTTTTTTTCTTTTTTCTTTCTACCCTACCCTACTTGAAAAACAAAATCGTTCTCAAGTATAAGAATACTTCCAATGGAGCCATGTGCACATTGATATTAGAGACAAAATGATGTGGATGCTCGAAATGCATGCTTTGATAGCTATCCGGATTTCAAAGACCAAATGAATTGACTTTGAAGGGATCAAACATAGTTGAGGAAGAGACTACCGCTGCAACTTAGTGACTATCTGAAACCATATCCCAATGTAGCTCTGATATCCTTGGTCCTTTTTCTGATCTGGATCATGTTCCATGTCACCTTCTACCATGACTTTCTCATCTTCTTCTTTTTGCTGATCTTTTTCTTGAATACATGGAGGATTTCATGGTAAACATGAGGGAACTTTCTCGGTCTCTGATTCTAATCTCTTCTCTTCATCAAGTGCAGCCCATGGTTCTTTGATCTTTTCTTTTGAATCTTCTTTTTCCTTTTCTCCTTCAGTGTTGTCAATATAATCTCTTTTTTCCAACACTCTTCCTGATCTTTGGTGAAGATCATTGAGCTCAAGAGGAGTCATTTGGACATGGTGTGCCTCAGCTTTGCAATTGGATTGAGCTACTCCATTGTATGGTTTTGGGAATGGTGGTATGGGTAGTTGAGTGGGGGTGTATATTTGAGATGGATTCGGATGGGGTTGTGGTTGGCTAGGCGTTTGGGTTTGCCTTGGTGGAGTAGGAGGCGATGGTTGCGGTTGAGCAGGCAGTGGAGGAAAATGAGCGAGAGGAGTGTTGTACTGGGGCCTCCACCCGTGATGAGGTGCATTCCACTGAGGCTGTGGCTCAGCATAAGAGTGAAATGAATAAGCAGCTAGTTGGGCATAATGTGGATCTGTGAAGGAACAAGGAGGAGGTGTGAACGAGGAAGGATGAGCAGGGGGACCCCAAGAAGGCATGAAAGTTGCTTGATAAGGGTCATAGTAAGTCTTGGATGTCCCTTGCAGTTCCTGCTGGTAAGGTATGGGTCCATGTGACCTCCTTTGGTTCATGAAATAGTGTGGTTCAGTGACTTCTTTGGCCCTTTGATATGCAGCTTTGATTCCAGGCAAGGAAGGGCACTAATCTGTAGGATGGTATTCTTCACAGACAAAACACACTTCTATGGAGTACAATGGACATTCATTCCTAGGATGCTTTCTAGTGCACCTGGGACAAAAGATGGCCAAAGCCCTCTTGGCTTCCTCTTTCTTCCTTTGGATTTGTAAGGTATCCAGTTGCATGGCAAGAAACTGCCTCATCTCACTCTTGAAATCTTCCATCAGATTCTCACATTCACCTCTAAGGATTGAGTTGGAAGAAAAAGTACTACTCCCAACATTTCTGCTTGTAGCCATTTGCTACAGTGGAATTATTTCTTCTCCTCCCCTAGAGGTTCTTTAAATATTCCTTGATGTCCTCCCAGGGGTTCTTCTTAATAAAAACCATCGAAGAAGAGAGAAGGTTAGCTATGTGAAGCAGTGGGGGGTGTTGTGCAAGTATTTTTCTAACTTATCTCTACTCCTAGAAAGCATGAAATGAAAAAAAATTGGTTGACTTTTGTATTTTTCTTCTTGTACCTGCAAAACTAAAGTAGATTGAACTGCAACTAACTATCTTAATGAAATGAAAATGTGCAATTGAAATGAAAGCAGGAAATGACTAACTAATCTATTTTGCTCAAATGAAATTGCAGGAATGAAATGCTAAGCTACGCTTGCATAATGGAAATTGTGCAAATTGAAATGCTAAACTATGCTTGCAAAATTGAAATTGCGGAATTGAAATTCTAATCTGTGAAAGCTGGAAATGTCTAATCTACTTTTTCAAAAATGAACTTGCAGAATGGAAATGAAATAAACTACTTAGTAGAAGGTTGTAGGAGAAAATAGAAGAAAAGCAACAATCACCAATACTTTGACACTTCCCCGGAAACGGCGCCAAAAATATGGTGGGCCCCAGTATTGCAGCAATAATGTTTCAACTCCCAGGACTCCCTTCTTTAATTTTATCAACCCGGTTGTTCGTAACAAACTTGGAAGCGACGGTGCTGTATGCGCAAGTACTAGCTCTTGCCGCAGTTGTCACTTGGTCAGCTGGCACAAGTCCGCTAGGAGCTTTAGCCAACTTCTATGAGCTCTTAGAAGACGCTTTTTAATTGATGGCTGAAAGCTAACTCAAAGGAAGCTAATCTACTTGCGAAAAGAGATTGAAAAACTGAAGGAAAGCGCAAACCCTAGCAAACCCTAATTCTACCAGCTAGTCCTACTGATGCAAAGATGAGAATGCAAACTACTGAAAGAGATTCCATTACTTCTATGAAGGTAAAATACATGTGTCTAGACTACCTTTGTCCTAAGAAAACATCTTTTTGTATTTTTGATTAAGTTTTCAGTTTCATCATGCATATGCTTTCACTGTTCTTTACTATGCAGGGGTGGATCAAGGAGGAGAAATGCTTGGAAAAGGTTGGGAAGGTTTAGAGAGGGTCTAAGGAGTCCCTAACACCCTTCCAGAGAGTTTCACAAAGTTTGGCTATCAAGAAACCTCATTTGTGAGCTTCTACAGGAAGTCTGCAGGGGTTCTACAGGATGTTCAGGAATTTCTACAGGATGTTCAGAAATTTCTACAGGATGTTTGAAAATCAGTTTTTAGAGGATGGATTAGTGAGGGAAGATGCATGGCTGGATCTGGAGGTAGGATAGGGGTCTAAAGCAGCCTAGGGACTGGTGGATGGAGTGGTGAGAAGGTGTAGAAGGATGACTTGGCTTGAACAAGGCTAAGGCAATGATTGAGCAAGAAGGTAGGGTTACCAGGAAAAAAGGACATATGGGAGACGAGGAACTCAGCTAGGAGATGGAACAGGTGGCTCAGATGATGTTTTGGGTGGATGAAAGAGTGGTAGAGATGCTCTGCACAGTGTACATTCAACTGAATCAACAAAGTCTTGCAAATAATCAAAGTCCTAGCTAATCTAGTCTAATTATCAATAACATGAAGAACAACAGGTTTATTTGGAAAGAAAACCATGTACACCAACTATGAAAAGAAACATTTTAGAGATCTAAACCCATAACTAATTTCTGCAAATGGAAACAATACACTAAGGATTGCATGTTCAAGTAAAACAACGTTTTTTTTTGCAGCAATGTCACCTTTTTCCCAGCTCACAATCCCACTGAGGGAGAGGTGAGATCAAAGGTGCTTGATGGCATTTTTCTAGAGATATTCCCTGTACTAATCTATCAACTAAATATGAACATGAAAATCTACTTTAACCATAAAAAGCAACCTAAATAACAAACCGAGATTTAAATCTAAATAACAGATTTTATTTTAGGAATGCAGCAAAGACACATGAAAGTAAACAAAGGAAGTACTGGGCACTTGAGATGGGCCCAACCCCAAAAGCTACAGCCTCCTAACAGAGATTTAGAGTTGGTGCAAAGCTGGATTCATCTTTATTGAGCAAGAAAAGAAACATTACATCAAAACTTTCCACAAGGAAAACATGAAAATGTGCTGAGATGCAGAGCTAAACTATTGCCTAAAGAAAGACTAAAATTGAACTACAAACTAGCTAACTTCTGCCTACAAAGTGAGTAACTACTGGCTAACCAAAATGACTAACTACCGGCTAACCAAAATGAGGCCCTAAGCCCTCTTATTTATACAAATTGAGGACCACAACAGTCCTCCTAAACTTTAGGGACTCGGCTGCCAAAACTTGTAGTTAACAGCAGTCCTACTTGACTTGCTTGGCTGCCCTTGTGCTAATTGATTTGGCGGCCCTTGAACTCCAAGCTGATGGTGGAGAATTCGAGGTAAAGGCCCATAAATGAAGGGAACACCTTCCTAAAAATACTCTCCACAAATTTG
>APFE031089645.1:34264-44573 GCA_000404065.3 Pinus taeda | reverse complement strand
CAGGAAGCATACCCCTCACAACTATAAAGATGGAAGTGTTGTTTCTCCTAGCCTTCCACAACCTACAAGGGTTACACCACAACAATTGGAAGAAAAAATAGAAAAAGGCCTTTGTTACAATTGTGATAGCAAATGCACTAAAGGTCGTAAGTGTGCTGAGAGGAAATTATTTTACATAGAATATGAAGAGGAGGAAGAAAAGGATCAAGAAACATCAAAAAAAGAGGATATACACCAAGACCCCACCCCAGAGAAACAAGAAATGAATCGACCATATCTTGTAAAGGATTGGAAGAAATTACCACTCCTAAAACTCTAGAGATAGAAGGACATATCAAGAAGAAAAAGGTTCAAGCAGTCAAAGATCACATCGAGCATCAATAACAAGTTCTACAACTTTTAAAGGATAACGCCACTTCAGTGCAAAATCAAACGAAACAACAGGTAGATCAAAATTGTAGTCAAAAATGTTTTGATGTAGGTGATTTGGTATTTTTACTACTTCATCTCAAGCAAGCTATTTATGAGAAGGAAATGTTGGCAATACTACATGCACTTAAAAAATGGCGACCTTACCGAATGGGAAGACTCTTCAAGGATGAGGATGTGGAAGCATTTCTTTGTGCTATTTCTATTATCCAACTAGACTGGATAAATGAAGCAAGGGATGAATGGAAGAAGGACGAAGAAGTATGGCCACTTATTCAAAAGTTGCAAAAGATCCCAATTCAAACAATATTGCCAGAAATTGAAGAGAAAGGAAAAACCATATTGGAACCTGGAGCAGTCAGAGAAACAAGAACTTGACAGTTACGAAATTGATCAATTTCAGAGTATCTCATCAAGTGGAAGAATTTACCCACTGAAGATTCCACATGGGAGGACAATAATTTTATACAGAAGCATCAAGAACTACTCAAGACCGTTGAGGACAACACTTTTTGAAGGAGAGGGGGCAATGTTAGCCCTATACTACTAGTGAACCCCTTATTGTTATTAGTAAACCCACTTATTATATGATGACCCATGTAGTGCCCATATTGTTACTAATTGTGGCCCATAGAAGCCCAGTATTGTTATTATTGTGCCCTTAAATTATTATTGTTATGTTGGCTCTGATTATGTTATGACCCCTTAGACTCCTATATATAGAGAGGAGGTCTTTTCATTTGAATCATCCAAGAATTGTTCATTTATGTAATGTAAAGGCAGTTTCCCCCTCAAAGAGGCTGAATTCTAAGGCGTTGATCTATCTTTTCTATCTTTTCTTGAGATGGTTTCATAACAAATTCCAAATGCACCGGTCGGGACCATATGTAGTCAAGGAAATCATGGACGGTGGTGCAGTTCATCTTGTAAATCTGAATGGGGAAATATTTCCAGGAAAGGTGAATGACAGTGACTTTAAGTTGGATAAAGGGGATCCTGCACCTGCGCAATGACGATATGATATCAAGACAGTCTTAGCACTACAAGTAGATGCAAGTGAACACGGGACTATAAACTACACTACTCAAGGAAGAGGAAACCGCGTGGAATTTGTGCGACGAATGAAAAAGGTTTGCCAGAAGAATACTCGAAAAAATCAATTGCTCCAGAAGAAGTTGCGATAGAAGCAGCTGCTTCAGAAGAAGCTGTGATGGATGAGTTTCATCATGGGGGTTGGTGTGACACAACCGGGTCCAAAACTAGCCATCGAAGTGATTATTCATGATTGGAGAATGAAAATCCAACTAGGAGGAGCTAGTAAGTGACATTTATGGTGAAAATATTTGGATTTATGCCACCAAAGATGCATTTATGATTAGATTATAGAGGGAATGGTCATATTTGAATTCAAAATTGCCTACAAATTTGGCATGTTGTTTTGCCAAAGAACACTTTTCTTTTTCAAAGATTGGTATAAGCCCTCTTGTTTTCACTCTATGAATCGACACACTTAGGGAGGATTTTTTCGCAAGATCAGCATTCACGAAACTACCTGAGTATATCGAGTAGCTTATCATTGAGAAAATGTCTGTGCCAACAAGTTATGAAGCCATTGTCTCTGAAGTAGAGACCCCAAAAGTTTTGTCAATAGAATCTATGCCATCCGTTCCTATAGCACTGAGGTTCCATCAAAAGTAGTGTATTGTAAACTAGAAAACGGTTTTATTTTGATAAAAAAATATGTTATTAAATGATTATCCTTATAGAATGGAATAAGAAATTTCTACCTTTTGTTATTGAAGTATAGATAGTAGAAATGTTTGAGTTCACTTCAGATTAGTATTAGAAGTTGCCATCTATTTCCCTATATTCTTGGGATAATAGCTAAGTTTGGTTCCTTTCGGTTGGTTTGGTTCTCCTAATATAAGTTTTTTGGAAAAAACATATCGAAAGAAAATTTTTCTTATGTAAATAGTTTCTTATGTAACCGCTTTAAACATTGTGGATGGATTTAGAAAATGTATGACAAGTTGTTAATCCATGCAAGCTTATAGAGGCAATTTTAAAAACATAAAACAAAAGGAGAGTGGTTTGAATGGTTGGATAATGCATGCCTATGACTTGGTTGTTGTAAATCCCTTGAATAATAATAATATTGATTATCATTTCCCCATGCATGTTTCCCTCAAAAGGAGGGTTAATGCCAAAGATGCAGAGTGCAAATTTTGAAATAAAAAATCTCAATCCTAGTAATAGCTTTGAGTTATGGAAGTTTAAGATTAAGCATATGCTCATGCTACAAAGAGTGGAAAAGGATTTGTTGTGCAGGAAAAAGAAGCCTGTGGATGTGGATGTGATCACTAGGAAGACATGGATGTAAGAGCCCTTAGTGTTATTTGTTTATGCTTGGAAGATGATATGTTGTTCGTTGACAAATAGAATCTACTTGAAGTGGCACCTATACAACATCCAGGTGAAGGAAGGTGCAAAGATCTCTGATCATTTGAATTCTTTTAATACTCTTTTATGTCAATTTTATGGTATGGATGTAAACCTTGAATGGGAGGAAAAGTCAATTACATTATTGTGTTGTCTTCTTAAGTCTTGGGATCGATTTGTAACCTATATCAATTTTGTTTTTGTCTATACCATTGACTTTGATACAATAGTGGGAGTTTGATTGTTCAAGGAAAGTTGATGGGAATCTAGCCTTGAAAACTCAACATCAAGATCAATGGTGGCAAGAGGTTGATTAAAAGAAAATGTTCAGAATACACGAGACATATGAAGATCGAATTCAAGAGGAAATAAGATTAAGTTGAAGTGTTGATACTGTAAAAAATCGGGGCATCTCAAGAAAGATTGTTGGAATAGAAAGGAAAAAGCTGCTAAAAATGACTTTGCAAAATAAGCTAATTCAATTGAAACTAGTGTAGGTATTGGTTCAACATAAGTTACTTCCAATCTTGAAATCTTTGAATTTGCATTTTTGTGAGGATTATATTTATGGAAACAAACATACATAGAAATTTAAAAGGAGAAAACATTTTAATAAAGGTGTCCTTGATTACATCTATTTAGACCTTTGGGGACCATCTCCTAAAGTCTCTTTTGGAGCATCTTCATATTTTGTAACATTTATAGATGATTAATATAGAAAGGTATGGATCTATTTACCGAAAAGAAAAGATAAAGTATTTGATGCCTTTAAGAAGTATACACCTTTGGTTGAAAAGAGCACTAGCATGTCAATTAAATGTTTGAGAACTCATAACAGAACCAACTTTACTTCAAAAGAAATTTGATAATTATAGTAGTGAAGTTGGGATCGAAAGAAATAAAACCACAATTTATAGTTAGCAAAATGGTGTTATTAAAAACATGAACATGACGCTTCTAGGGAGAGTAAGTAGTATGCGCAGTAATGTGAAGTTGCAACAGGAATTGTGGGTAGAAGCAGTTCTTACAACATGTTATCTCGTAAATCGGTCACCATCAACTACAACTAGATGTAAGATCCCAAAAGAGGTATGGAGAGGTCAACATTGTTATTATTCAAATGTTAAAATTTTTGGTTGGGACACCTATTCTATTATTCCAAAGAATCAATGTTCCAACTTGTTGGATATGCTGATTGAGTTAAGGGATATAGATTGTGGGATCCTACTACCCACAAAATCATCTTTAATAGAGATTTCATATTTGATGAATCATCACTCATAAAATAAGTTGGAGATGGTGAACTGAAACAAGTATAAGTACCACATATTCAATGAATTCAATTGGAAACTCAATCATATTCAAGTGTGGAGGATCATGAAGATGTTCATGAAGAAACTCTTGTAAAAAAAGATGAGGATACGAAAATTTCAAAGGAAACTGAGGAAATACCACAACTTATTGTACAAAGGTCTACATGGATTGGATCTTTTCCTAAAAGGTGGGATGAGTTTGCTACATTTGTTCCATTAATTGCTAATGAATGAGAAATTAGTTGTTATCATGAAGCAATGGAAGTGTTGATTAATGATAAATGAAAATATCCAATTAAAGGGGAAATGGATGCCTTCGAAAGAAATAAGGGATGGGATTTGGTGGATCTTCCCAGGGAAAGGAAGGTTTTCAGTTGCAAGTGGGTTTACAAATTGAAGAAATGACTTGATGACAGTGTTCAGAAGTATAAAGCAAGACTGGTTACAAAAGGATATTCTAAAAAAGGAAGGCATTGATTTGCATGATATTTTGTTTATTATTGTTAAGCTTGTTTCAATTAGAGTTGTTTTAGCATTAGTTGCATTACTTGATCTAGAGCTAGAGAAAATAGATGTTAAAACAACATTCTTACATGAACATTTGGATGGGGATATATATATGGAATAATGAGAAGGCTTTGTTCAAAATAACAACAAGAGGTTTGTTTGCAAACTCAAGAAGGCATTGTATGGCATGAAGAACTCTTCCAGGAAATGGTACAAGAAGTTTGATTCCTTCATGAGGAGCCACAATTTGACTAAATGAGTATGACCATTGTGTTTACCTACAAAAGTTGGGAAATGACATATTCATATTTTGGTGTTATATGTTGATGATATGCTTGTAGAAAAAAAAGGAATGATTGAGATCAATAGGTTAAAGGGTCAGTTGGATAGGAATTTTGAAATGAAAAATATTGGAGCAGAAAAAGAAAATCTTGGACTTAGGGATACATAGAGATAAGAAAAATGGTAAGTTGTGGTTATTACAACAAGATTATGTCAAGACAATAATTCCGATTTGATATGATATCTTGAGGTTTTTGTCCTAGTAATGATAAAGAGAAGCAGTATAGGATTCTTAATGTATGTGATGGTTAGTACAATGCTATATATTTCACATGTAATTGTTGTTATTAGTAGATACATGGAAAATCTAGGTGCACAACATTGGGCAATAATGAAATGGGTGTTTTGGTGTCTTAAAGGCACGAGTAATTACTGTATCACCTATAATGGTAGTAGTGATTAAGTCAACGGCTATGTTGATTTAGATCTTGCAGGTGACTTGGATAAGGGGAAATCTAGTTCTTGATATGTTTTTCCCCTTGCTAGTGGAGCTGTTATTTGGATGTCAAAGCTTCAGAACATATTTTCTTTATCCGCTACCATGGAGAATTTTAGGGGGGAATGTTCACCCTTAGGCGAAATTAGGGGGTTTTAAATTTTTAGTGGGTGAATATTCTATATCATAGTACATTTTTACAAATCGCCTCAAATAGCCCACCTTATTTTAAAGGAGTGGTAAAAAAGGTAAATTTAGCCCTTAAAATTAGGAGTTACAACCTTCCATTTGCCCTAATTTTCAAGAATCGGTTTTATATAAGTGAATCCTATGGGACAAATACCATATTTATAAAAGAGGTATAATAAACTAATAAAAATATCAATAAATGATAGGTATGTTAAATAAGTGAGACATTTTTTTATATTCACTCCATAAGTCACCTTATATACATGCAAGGGTGTAAACAAATAAAAGTACAAATAAAGAGGAGGTATGGTAAATAAATAAAAATATAAATAAAATAGACGTATGGTAAATAAATAAAACCTCTTTTTATATTTAGTTCATAACCGTCTTTCTATTTATGAAGGCTCAAAAAAGAGGTTGTATTTAAGTGAATCCTATGGGCCAAATACCATATTTGTAAAACAGGTATGGTAAATTAATAAAAATATAAATAAACGAGAGGTATAGTAAACAAATAAAACAATTTTTTTATATTTACTCCATAAGTCACCTTATATTTACGAACACTGAAAAAATGCCTTATATTTAGGTGAAACCTATGGGAAAAATACTATGGGCCAAATACCATGGGCTAGATTATTATTAGTACCATGCAAAAAACGTTATTAACCCTAATATTAGTATTAATAAAAATAAAAATAGCACATGGTATTGACCGATGGTATTCATGTGAAATGTAGCCTATTTAAATGGGGGAATTAAACCATCATAGATCCATCTTTGCTCTAGATCTACTAAGCCCCGAGAGCGGTCAAATATCATGAAATGCAAACTAGCATAGAGTGAAAAAATATTTGATCCCTCTCGGGCTTGGTGGATCAAGAGTAAAAATGGATGTTGTAATCTAATGTATGCTAAACATTTTAACCTGGTTAAAATAAAAAAATAAAATAAAAACCAATTATTAATTTGATTAATTTTTATAAATTACTAATAGTAATTTTTAAGCTCCAGTTTTATGATAACCCATGCTATTGACCCATGGTAATACCATGGTATTCATGTGAGCATGAATTATTTAAAGGGGAAATTCTATCATCTTAGATCCATCTTAATTCTACGTCTACCAAGTGCTCAAGGGATAAATAGATTTCATCCCCCTAAGAGTGGTAGATGTGGAATTAAGATGGATATAGGTTGGTTTTTATGATAATGAAGATATTAAATAGACTTAGTATATTATATTGTAAAAAAATCTTAAGGTGAATGGTTTGTTGGCACCTAATCCTCGACGATTGGGAGAATTGAATGTGAACAGTCATCAAGAAGATGAACTGAACAATCACATTCATGTATATAATAGATAGCTACCTAATGGAATAAATGAATCAGTTTTTCTGGAGTTACTCCTGGCTTGACATGTTATCAGAGTGAGGTTCCATGTTCTTTTTTAACCTTGCCTTGTAACTCCTCTGTCCACTGCCTGCCTTCTGCTCCTCTGTCCATTGCTGCATGTTGTTGAACGCCTGAAGGAGAAATGCCTGTTTGAAATGCTGACTGACAACGCTGCCTGTTTGAAACGCTGTCTGTATCGTAGCACCACGAGCCTAGTAACACTTGTTAGCTACCTATACCAATACGTTTCATTTTTCATGATTGGCAAGGGAAGTGCCAATATGATCTACTTTGGTGATGCAAAGATCTCATATTCTTGTGGAAGAAATACACTTGTTTGATTAATGCTGCCCTACTTTTGGATGGGTGATCCAACAACCTAAGCTAGGTCATGCCATGTTTCAATTTTTGTTGTAGATTAGAGAAAGGAACCTGTCCAAACAGCTCAATCTTGGCAGGTAAAGTAGATAAGTAGTGAAAGAAGGTTCCCAACTGCTTAATCTGGGGCCTTGGAAGCAATAAGGGTAGCTTTAGATAGAAAATAAAAAGAAAGCCAAAGATAAAGAAAAGGCACAAAAGGGTTTGCAAATCTAAGTGCACCCTCCTTGGAGTAACGAAAATGCTAGGAAATAGAGTGGGTAGGTAGATGGGGTTGCAGAAAGCATGGTTTGTAATATTTCACTGGCCTAAAGGAAAGGTAAAAACAGGATGCCAGTGCAGATGTTCTGTTCACAGCAGTGTTACAACAAATGGAGCATGTCTAACATCCAGTTTTCCCCATCTCTTTCATAACTAACATTCCTATGCCACCCAACTTCACAAAGAAGATCCAAGTATTTTGTTGGCTCTAGCTTCTTTAGTAGTTACATTCCTTGTGAAAAATTATTTTCATTTAGATCTACTTCCTAAAAGACTAAGTCAATTTCATACAGACTCAGTATTCCCCCCCATCCACCTCTTTCATTCATATTAACTACTAACTTATTACTATCTAACTCCCCATACCCCTATTCCCCTATTACTATGTAAAAATTGCAAAAACCCAAAAAATATAAGTATCCCCGCCCCCGAGCATTATAGCTCTAGCTGTGATTTTGAAGGTTTTCATGCGCTGAAAAACATTTGAGCGCAACCCAGAGAGTGCCAAAAATTAATCCTAGGGATTAATCCGAGATTTGCTCGGGTTAATAGCCTTAAACCCGCTTTTTGACTGTAAACCTTTGCAAAACCCAATTAACCCGCATATGCTGAAAACAACCTGGAAAACCAAATTTTCCAAAGTTTCCGCCGAGCGCGATTTTCGAAAGAAAATAATATTTAATTCTCCCGCCTCAAATATCGCCCGCGCACCTTATCGCTCCGTCAACCGTCGGATCTGGGCCCTCCCATCCGACGGCCCGCATCGTATCGGACGGGCATTAGCGTCCGAAGGATACGCTCCGAGAAACTGTTGGAGGGTGACGTCAGACCTCCGCCACGCGTCACCCCCTAGACTCTCTCGGAGTGCCCTCTAACAAAACCACGACCGTATAGAGAGCGCTTGAAGAAAACCCGCTTACTGCATTGTTAAACCACCTGCCCACGGCAGCGCCACGACCCGCCCACGTCACGTCCGCTTGGCTCCCTGTCAGCATCCCCGACCGCCCGAGCTCCGACGTTGCCGCCACCTGTGCAATCCCCGTGGACCACTCACAGACTGCCACGTCACCCGCTGATGTCATACTGATGTCACCCGACCCTGAACCCACCTGATGACGTCATGCTGACGTCATCCAAGAAGCATGCCAATGAGCCAAAAGTCCATATTTAGCCATTTTTTTCGTGTTTTTCTCATTTTTCTCACTTAAAGAACCAGCTCTCCTCTGCATGAGAATTACGTCCACTGCCGCCAACCTGCTGAAATCATCCTGAAGAGCGATGCCGCCTACAACCCACCTGCACTTGTCACCATTACCGGCAATTCACCAGGTATTTACCCAGTGCATACTTTCAGAGCTAAGTTACGTCCATGTTTCTCCTAAACTGAACTCATAAGAGTGAAACAAACCTGTTTTTACCGTTAAATTCCCGGATAAACTAGCATTCCCCACAGTTGCAGGGTCTAATTTCACCTGCTAAACCTATATATATCTACCCTTCCCCGAATTCCCATTGTGTCTGCGCATTTGTGGACTGTAAACCTAAAACAGCACAATTCACCAGGGAAGTTGAGTTGCCTGCTCCTGCAAACTATCAAAATTACTCTGGTTAAGTATTCTGCCTATTATCACACCTCATTACCCTGTTTCCTCTGCAAAATTTACCCTCTGTGGTCTCCTGCCCGCTAAAACCAGTTCAACACCAAGTTATAACCACTACTTAGCCATGGAGACGCCACCAATAGTCCTAAATATTCAACCTCTGAATGCCCCACACAGAGAGCTAGAGTGGAAAACCCTAGGTGACAAAGATTACTAGATGTTAGACTCAATGCCCATGACAGCTAAGTTCAATATTCAGCTGATGAATGAATTCAAGGCCCAGCATCTCAGTGGGACTGACACCTTGGGAATTTGGGATTCCCACATACTCATCTATAACCTCCCTCAAGTTAATGTGCTACCAGACTTGATAAAACAATGCATGTCAAGTTATGATCCCGACCAAAGAGTTGTCCTTAGCCCCTCAGGCTCAGTAGTATTTCAAATCACCCCTGAGACTATCAATGAAATGCTGCACTTTCAGACTACAGAGCCCCTTACTCCTCTCTCCCTCCAAGATCTGATAACAAAAGGGGGCAAATTGTCCAGGGATCAGATTTCCAGGGTTAACCAGTTGTTCATTCGGCCTGACTATCAATCTATGACTGCTTCCCTTCCCATACCATATCCATATCTCAATGAGCAGGGGAAAATGATGGTAGATTTGATCAATTACATCCTGGGTTATGGGACATATGAGGATGTGGATGAAACCATAATAGCAATGCTGTCCATTTTCTCCCCAGGGATGCCTCCTGATGTACATTATGACTTTGCAACTTTCATTGCCAATAAGATTCATGAGAAATTTATGAATCTAGAGAGGGAGAAGGTGTTTAAATACACCAAGTACATCTATCATCTCTTCTTATTCTATCAGCCTGATGCCTTCCCTGTCCCTCTGAAGAAGCTAGATAGCCAGGGACGCCCTAGGTCGGTTGTGTTTTGGACTGCAGTCTGTCATCTTCTGCATTATTCCCCATACACCTATTGTGAATTTATTGATCTATTCATTCATC
>APFE031089645.1:8924-23212 GCA_000404065.3 Pinus taeda | reverse complement strand
AAGTGCCAATATGATCTACTTTGGTGATGCAAAGATCTCATATTCTTGGGGAAGAAATATACTTGTTTGGTTAATGCTGCCCTACTTCTGGATGGGTGATCCAACAGCCTAAGTTGGGTCATGCCATGTTTCAATTTTTGTTGTAGATTAGAGAAAGGAACCTGCCCAAACAGCTCAATCTTGGCAGGTAAAGTAGATAGGTAGTGAAAGAAGGTTCCCAACTGCTTAATCTGGGGCCTTGGAAGCAATAAGGGTAGCTTTAAATAGAAAATCAAAAGAAAGCCAAAGATAAAGAAAAAGGCACAAAAGGGTTTGCAAATCTAAGTGCACCCTCCATGGAGTAACAAAAAATGCTAGGCAATGGAGTGGGTAGGTAGATGGGGTTGCAGAAAAATGGTTTGTGGCATTTCACTGGCCTAAAGGAAAGGTAAAAACATGATGCCACTATAGATGTCCTATTCACAGTAGTGTTACAACAACTCAATGCAGCATGTCTAACTCCCAATTTTCCCCAACACCTTCATGACTAACATCCCTATGCCACCCAACTTCACAAGGAAGATCTAAGTATTTTGTTGGTTATAGTCTCTTTAATAGCCACATTTCTTGTGCAAAATTCTTTTCATTTTGATCTACTTCCTAAAAAGACTAAGTTAATTTCATACAAACTCAGTTTTTCCCCCCCCATCCACCTCTTTCATTCATATTTACTAATAACTTATTACTATCTAACTCCCCATACCCCTATTCCCCTATTACTATGTAAAAATTGCAAAAAACCCAAAAACATCTAAGTATCCCCGCCCCCGAGCGTTATAGCTCTAGCTGTGATTTTGAAGGTTTTTGTGCGCTGAAAAACATTTGAGCGCAACCCACAAAGCGCCAAAAATTAATCCTAGGGATTAATCCGAGATTTGCTCGGGTTAATAGCCTTAAACCCGCTTTTTGACTATAAACCTTTGCAAAACCCAATTAACCCGCATATGCCGAAAACAACTCGGAAAACCCACTTTTCCAAAATTTCCGCCGAGCGCGATTTTCGAAAGAAAATAATATTTAATTCTCCCCGCCTCAAATATCGCCCGCACACCTTATCGCTCCATCGACCGTCGGATCTGGGCCCTCCCATCCGACGGCCCGCATCACATCGGACGGGCATTAGCGTCCGAAGGATACGCTCCGAGAAACTGTCAGAGGGTGACGTCAAGCCTCCGCCACGCGTCACCCCCTAGACCTTCTCGGAGCGCCCTCTGACAAAACCGTGACCGTATAGAGGGCGCTCCGAGAAAACCCACTTACCACTTTGTTAAACCGCCTGCCCACGCCAGCACCATGACCCGCCCATGTCACGTCCGCTTGACGCCCTGTCAGCATTCCTGACCGCACGAGCTCCGACGTGGCCGCCACCTGTGCAATCCCTGTGGACCACTCATAGACTGCCACGTCACTCGATGATGTCATGCTGACATCACCCGACCCTGACCCCACCTGATGACGTCATGCTGACGTCATCCAAAAAGTGCGCCAATGAGCCAAAAGTCCATATTTAGCCGTTTTTTTTCGCGTTTTTCTCATTTTTCTCACTGAAAGAACCAGCTCTCCTCTGCATGAGAATTACGTCCATTGCCACCAACCTGCTGAAATCATCCTGAAGAGCGCTGCCGCCTACAACCCATCTGCACTTGTCACCATTACCAGCAATTCACCAGGTATTTACCCAGTGCATCCTTTCAGAGCTAAGTTACGTCCATGTTTCTCCTAAACTGAACTCATAAGAGTGAAAGAAACTTGTTTTTACCATTAAATTCCCGGATAAACTAGCATTCCCCACAATTGCAGGGTCTAATTTCACCTACTAAACCTATATATATCTACCCTTCCCTGAATTCCCATTGTGTCCGCGCATTTTTGGACTGTAAACCTAAAATAGCACAATTCACCAGGGAAGTTGAGTTGCCTACTCCTGCAAATTATCAAAATTACTCTTGTTAAGTATTCTGCCTATTATCACACCTCATTACCCTGTTGCCTCTGCAAAATTTACCCTCTGTGGTCTCCTGCCCACTAAAACCAGTTCAACACCAAGTTATAACCACTACTTAGCCATGGAGACGCCACCAATAGTCCTAAATATTCAACCTCTGAATGCCCCACACAGAGAGCTAGAGTGGAAATCCCTATGTGACAAAGATTACCAGATGTTAGACTCAATGCCCATGACAGCTAAGTTCAATATTCAGCTGATGAATGAATTCAAGGCCCAGCATCTCAGTGGGACTGACACCTTGGGAATTTGGTATTCCCACATACTCATCTATAACCTCCCTCAAGTTAATGTGCTACCAGACTTGATAAAACAATGCATGTCAAGTTATGATCCCAGCCAAAGAGCTGTCCTCAGCCCCTCAGGATCAGTACTATTTCAAATCACCCCTGAGACTATCAATGAAATGCTGCACTTTCAGACTACAAAGCCCCTTACTCCTCTCTCCCTCCAGGACCTGATAACAAAAGGGGGCAAATTGTCCAGGGATCATATTTCCAGGGTTAACCAGTTGTTCATTCGGCTTGACTATCAATCTATGACTGCTTCCCTTCCCATACCATATCCATATCTCAATGAGCTGGGGAAAATGATGGTAGATTTGATCAGTTGCATCCTGGGTTATGGGACATATGAGGATGTGGATGAAACCATAATAGCAATGTTGTCCATTTTCTTCCCAGGGATGCCTCCTACTGTACATTATGACTTTGCAACTTTCATTGCCAATAAGATTCATGAGAAATTTATGAATCTGGAGAGGGAGAAGGTGTTTAAATACACCAGGAACATCTATCATCTATTCTTATTCTATCAGCCTGATGCCTTCCCTGTCCCTCTGAAGAAGCTAAATAGCCAGGGACGCCCTAGGTCAGTTGTGTTTTGGACTGCAGTCTGTTATCTTCTGCATTATTCACCATACACCTATTGTGAATTTATTGATCTATTCATTCATCCAGCTATGACCTTGTTGTTGGGTGCCCCTCCCCCAAGGTTGATAGAAGAAATGCAGAGAATCCTTCAGCTCTCAAAGGCATACAGCATTGGTGATTGGTACTTTTACCAACACCATACAGTAATCAGAGTATATGGCCGTGAGCTAAATCCTTATAGGCTACCAAAATATGTCCCCATGAGACTCTTTGCCCTGGAGTATTTCAGGCAGTTTGGAAATGCTGACTTTCTCCATTTCCAAGGCAAAAACAAGAAGGTGCAACTGAAGGTAAAGAATCAGCTGGGCCCCTTCTTTTACAATAAGAAGGAGGAAGGATGGAAGGAAGCTGATAGGATCCCAGAGACCCTCAGACTTCAAACCAGTTTTAAGTGGGTGCCTTATGACCCCAATCACTTCATTTCCCTTAGGAGAATAAAGTATAAATTGGGGGGCTATGTTCATGTGATACTGCCCGATGTTGAGAAATATGTCAATACCCTAAGCTGGAAGGAAGGAACCTTAGAAGAGGTAATTGGTCAAGAAGAAATGCTAAGGAGAGAAATAGGAAAACTTGAGAAAGAGGCTGACTTGGAATCTTGTGGGCAGGTTTCTTCCGCAGATCAAAGGCAAATTGGAGCAGCTGCCTCATCATCCACAGCCCAGCAGCAAGTAGCCGGAGTTGCCCAACAAGAAACAAATAAAGGCAAGGGCAAGGAGGTGGAGCAGGAACAATCACCTCCTAGAGCACAACAACAAATAGAGCAGCAGGTAGAGCAGCAAGTAGACCAGCAACAAGAAAAACAACAAGAGGAACAAGAAAAACAACAAGAGGAACAAGAAAAACAGCAAGAGCCTCAAGAAGAGGAGCAGCCTATGCATCAAGAACAAATGGCTGAGGCCCCAGCACCTACTGAACAACAAGCCCAACAAAACATACCATCAGGGCAAGAGAAGACAATGGAGACTTCAGTACTCCAGACTCCACAAAAAGTGGAAAAAGGAAAGAAGAGAGACAGAGAGAAGGAGACTCCCCTTACAACTTCTACTAATCAAGGGGAGAAAGGGCAAAGATTAAATTTCCTCTCTGAAGAAGAGATGCTTATGGGGCAATCAGCGATAATGGGCCCGCATAGCATGGAGGTATCAGCAAGTTCCTTTCAGCAGGAACCAGAGAGAAATCTTGGAGGAGAGGTCAGCTCCTCAAGCAATCAAAGAAAAGCAGAGGGGAGCATCAAACAACAGTTCACTGATATCAAAAGAAGAAATGAGCCACTCAGGCTCCAAATATACAATGAGTTGTTGAAGATGGCCCCCACAAATCAGCAAAGGCTCATTGCAGCCTATGACATTTCAGAAGGAAAAATGACCATGAGTCATTTCAGGCCCACCACGGTGCAGCCATAGTCAGCTGCAGATTACATAAGAACCAACCTGGAGGTTCTTGCAAAAGACATTCACCCGATGGACCAAATAGAACTCCATAAGCAAACGGGTGAAATGGTCTATGCAACGTTGGCAGATAAGACAATGTTAGCAAAAAGGTTGGAGAACAGCCTAAATAATACAGCTGCCCAACTAGAGTTGGAGAAGGCATCCTCCTTGGCCAAAGACAACAGGATCAAGTCTTTGGAAGACATAATTATAGAGCTGGGGCATGACCCCAAGGATCCCAAAGCAATACAATCACTGTTGAAGATGAGGGATGCAGACCTGGTAGCCCTAAGAAAGAAACTAAAACTCCCAGCAACCATTCATCCCCAAACAGATGAGGTTGCTCAGCAGAAGCAAGAACAGGAAATAGCTACATTGCTGGTAGCACTGCACAAACAACTTGTGCAGACAGAAGGGAGATTGGAGGACACTGAGGCTACACTACAGGCAGCCCTACAGCAGAAAGAGGGAGGTCAGACTTCTCAGCCCCCTCCACAGGTTATTAACCTTGAGGAGCCTCCAAAGACCACTCCTCCTCACACAGAAACAGCAGCAGCACCGTCCACATCAGCAAGAGCACCATCAACATCAAAAGCGGCAACCTCTACAGAGCAAGCTCCAAGCTTGGACATGCAAAAATTGTTAAACGAGGTCCAGGCCCTAGAGGCCCAGATGACAGAACTAAATGGAGCCAAGGATGAGTTGGCCAAATTAAATGAAAAATATGATAAATCAAAGAAGAATGTGGCTGAGAAAGGGAGAGAAATAAAACTCTCAAGGAAAGAATCAAAAAGCTGGAGAAGGAGCTCACCCTTGACAAAGTGGTGGGTGAGATCAGAAGAGTTTTGTGGACCCACATTGGTCAATCAATAACGGACCAATGGCAATATATTGAAACCATACATGAGCAAATGGAGCTCATAGGTAAAGCACAAAAGGAAGTGCATAGAGAAAGGGCATCTCTAGGCAGTATGCCTGAGGTGGCCAATAGATTGATCAATGTGCTAAATAACCAGACAGGCCCTCAGCTGGCAGCAATTGGGATCACCAGCAGGACGAAAACTATCCAACTAGTCAAGAGGGTCCTCACACTGAAAATCCTGGTACAGACATTGGACAAGAGGAGCCAAGATATGCAAACAGAGGTACACAGGTTCATGGATAAGTTTGCTGCATTACAGAGCAGAGGTCTCCCTAGCTTACTCAACAGTGCAGGAAAACTTCTATCACATGAAGTTTATGCTAAGAGGGTGAACACATTTGCTGCAAATCAGATAAGCCAAGGATCAAGCAGCTCCCAAGATATAGGGCCAGCATCTGGTCAAAGTCTCTATGACAGAATAGAAAATATATTCTTTATTATGAATGAGATTAACCATCTGTTTGAAACGCCTCTTAATTTCTACAAGTACACAGAGGCAGATGAGACCATGGATGCAATTTTGAGGCATCATTTGCCTACGCAGGATTGGTGGGCCTCCATGATACAATTATTATTATAAACAAGAGGCTTCATCTGAATTTTGTTATCAAAATATATAAGTCATCACCTTCAGAAAGTGTGATACACATACTATGATAGAAAAGTGGAATGAGCCACCTCAGCATGAAGATTCAGCCACCAAGAACAACAAAGACAACTACAGGTAGCAGGGCCGAGAAAAAGCTTGATCATGACAGAGCATAAAGACACATCATTCACATCAGTCAGCATTAAAAGCAGAAATGTTCAACCGACTCAGCCTCCTCCAAACGTCAAAAAGAGGCCTGACAGCATTGAAGACCATTTATTTCACATTTATACTAGCAATAACTTTCCTATCTGATATTTGTAGAAGTTGGTGAGCACAGTTAATGTATTAAATGACTCAGTATTGAGATATTTTGTAAGACCTATTGTATAAATACCCCCTCGCATACACTGCCAATGTGGTGGTTATTGTTTTTGGTTTTTTCTCTTATGAAGAACTGAGAACTCGGCTGTAACTTTCATAAGGATGTGATTAATAAAGCTTGGAGTTTACAGGCTCTGAGTCTTACTGGTGCTTGCTGTGATTGGAACCATTGAATGCTATAGGATTCTAGTGCTATGATTTGATATAATAAGTGTTTCTCTATCTCTGTTAATTTTTTTCTGTTATTTATTTTAACTCATTCTTCTCACATGTTGTTCTGAAACTAGGAAAGAAAGAAAAAGAATAGCTCAGGATTTGTCCATGGAGACACCCTGATCTCAATCTAATTTCACTATAAATGTTTTCATAACCTTCAGCTGTTTAAATTGGGATTCTTAATTGCCCCAATAAGCTTTGAATACTTCACAGTCACTATTCGATAATTCATTTATGCTACTAAGTAGGGATTGTCATTCAAATGTATGTCACACTGTTGGTAACTCCATATATCATTGTTTCACACACTAAATTGGTAATGATATTAACAATAGCCATATAGCCCTGCAGTAAAACTTTCTCCATCACAGGCACCAGAACTATCTCATTTTCTGACTCCATATGCCCAATGGATTAGCATCTTCTAAACTCTTCATGCCCTTCTTACAACAAAATTTCATCAACCAAAGTCTCAAACAGGAAACTGAAACTTCAAACTAGCACAAGATACCCACAAAGCATAGCTGAAACTTAAAGAGAGAGCCCTCTCTGATTATAGATAGGCTAGGATCTATAATCCAAAGGTTGGTTAGTGGTTACCCCGGCTGTATTCCCTTGGGAGTCAATAGGGAACAACCTGGGTGTTAACAACATCCATTGAAGGGCCTCTTTTAAAATCTCTGTAGGGATTTTTTGAAGAAGTTTCTACCACCTGTTTTTTTATGTCAATCATCTCATTTGACATGGTCTTTAATACTTTTTGCAATCCTTCCAAATCGAAAGGATCTTTCGTTTGTTTCTTTTTGGGGTCTTCCTTGAAGGTGACTTTTTTAGATTTGCGTTCCTCTATCGTAGATCTCTTTTCCAGGGCTATTATGCGTTTCTCTACTGCTATCGCCTTTGTCAGGTTTTCAACTAAAGTTGTTTTATTTGCCCTATCCACGAAGACTGCTAATTTTGATGGTAAAGCCATAATATACCATTCACATCATACTTCTTCGCTGGGTTGGGAAGCAGTGGGAATTTTGTTGAGGATTTTATTGAACCGTAAATTGAAATCTTTGATGGGTTCTCTAGCCTCGGCTTTAAGATTGGATAGGTCACTAATTAACGTTGCCATTGATCTGTCATCACCAAACTTGGTGAGGAATTGATTTTGAAAGATGTCCCAGCTTGTGATAGACCCGGAGGGTAGTGAAAAGTACCATGACCTGACTTTTCCTTGCATTGTATAGGGAAAAAGCCAAACAACAGCGTCATCGTTTGTAACTCCGTTGAGATTGACAAAAAGCATGAAATTGTTAATGTGCTCTTCAGCTAGCATGCCTGCTTCTGGATTGAATTTGGGTAGCCATTTCTCAGGATGGGCCGGTATTTGGCTTAGGGGTGGAGGCATTAAAACTACTCCAGGATTGTTCCATGGAGACTGGGCCATTGTTGAGCTGCTAGTAAATGAAAGTGCAGATGATGGTCCCTGAGGCTGGGAAGATGAACATATTATGATCTTAGATGATTGAAGAAGAGGGGTTATGGAAGGTGTATGAGTGGTTTGGAATGAAGATGTGGGTGGCTGACTTCACGGTGAGGGAGTTGAAATGGACGATGTAGATGAAAGAGTCTCACTGTGAGACTGTTGTGGTGTTTTCCTTGCTCTTTTCCTGGTGGGGAGAGGGAATTCAGTTGGCTGAATGCCAAATTTTTCACTCTTTAACCTGGTCAGGGAATGAGCAGGATTGTACTGCAAAGTCACGCTGCTTTGAGATTTATTAGACTTCAGCGTAAAAATAGAAAATCCCTGGAGTTTGTGAATCAGAGTTTGAACTTTAGGGGGTTCAATGGTAGATTGGTCTAAAATATTAGGGTATGTAGCAGTGGTTAATACTCGAGCGACTTCCGACTCTGGATTTAAACGTACTGGGGAAGTCGGGGGAGTTGATGAGGGTTATTTACTCTCAGAATGGTATTTAGATTTTGATTTAGGTGCCATTCATAGTTTGCGGCCCTCCTTCTAGCGCCAAATATGTTGAAGCCCTGAAAATTGGGTCGACAACAAGGGGGATACCCACCCGGTCCAGACCTTGGTAGGCAGCTCCTTATCCATTTGGTTTAGCGGGTCCAACTAGGGATAATGGGACCAGTTTCCCAATCTAAGGGTGTGTGTGTGTGTAGAGTTGGATGAAGCTAATCTAAGAGTACTTTAAAGCTAATTTAATTCAGATTATTAAACTAACTCTATGCTATTGTAATCTAATGAGAAACAAAACATCTAATCTACGCTAACCCGGGGTGTATTCCTTCTATTATGCGATCTAAAGAGATTTCAAACAATAACTGGTAATAAATATCATTCAGCTATCATAAGAATATAAATCAATTAAGATAAACCACTTTGCATAAGAAGTTAGGCAAAACAGTTGTGAGCAACATATCGCATAATAAGTTATTCATATATCAGACATAAATAAATGACTCCACCATACAGAAGTGCCAAATGGTAACTCATACATTCATGCAATAACATATAAACAACTAAAACCTGTAAATCAGTTCAAGAATATAAGCAAAAATGGCCAAGACATAAAAGTACCATTTATGACTAATCCTACTCATAAACTTCAAGCAAAACGATTTATCTCTACTTGTTCTAACATCTACTAAGAGTACAAAAGTGCAACATCAATAGCAGACATCAAATGCAAACATTTATAAATCTCGATCCATCCATTCATCGAAACTGCCTCTGAGGGTGCAGAAGTGCATGTTCCGAGGACAAGTTTTGACAAATTTCTGGAACCTTCTCTAAATGCATGAGAAGGGTTTAAATACTGCTAGCTAATTAACTTAATTACATAAATTTAAGATACGGTTTTAAATAACCGCCCTTCTGATAAAGCAAAACTATTTCTAAAAATTGAATCTAATTCTGAACCATTTCTATATTTGCTCCTTAGTGTTGTAAGCATGCAACATTCACCTGGAAAGAGTCAGCTGGTCGCCTTCTACTTTCGTTTGAGCTATGAAAATAGAAATAACAAGCGCTGGCACCACTTTCTAGTAAACTAGAAGATATTTTCGAGAATCTTCCTCTGGCTGGGTGTATTCAATGCATGTATACTTGGTAATGACCCAAATTTCTTTCAAATTGATTCTGCTTTTGCTATTTCGGTTTCCGGCTTTGCGAATGACTGAAAAAGTTAGGGAATTTACTCTCTGAATAATTTTCTGCATCAAAAACTGCCTCCGTTCTTTATTCCGGGTTTTTCTGGTGCGTAAGCTTCAGGGTTTTTTGTAAACATGCTGCTTTTGTGCGCCTTTGACTCTGAGTTTTAGGTGGCCTATTGACATCAACATCTGTTGAGTGATACTCTGGAATCTGTTGTCCTGTCGCATGCGGCATCCGTTTCTGAAGGGATTTATTCTCTGTTCTCCGAGCCTTGACGCTTTCCCCTTTTCCTTAGATGTTTCCTGCACATTGCTTCATGTTATTTCCTGTCTTACAGTTTACGCAAAGGAAAAGAGTAATGATAATAAAGATTGACATGAAATCTTTAAGCTCTTATGAATGCATAATCATGACATCCATAGCGAACTGACTCTTCGAAAAACACAAGACTGTCCTTTTTGAATACTTTGGCGTACAATCATTAATTTCTTTTAAGGCGTGCACCTAATTTTGGTTAACGGACAACTTTCCTTGAATACTGAGCCGAGGAAAATTCGCGATGGGCGATTTATGTGACTCGCATCGTAGCATCGCGGATTGCGTCGTCAAGATGTGTCATCGCAGAAAATCATGATCGCGAATTTTCGCAAATCGCATTTATCGCAGATCGCAGCATCACAGCATCGCAACATTTAGTCATTCAGTCATTGTGTGCTACTTACGCGATGTTGCGATATGCGACATCGCATATCGGCTGTCGGAGATTTCTTAAGATCTTTTCATTTAAGAGCGCTTCATAATGAATGCGATGCAATGAATTTTACGTCGCTTCTTCATAGTTTATTATGCTCATAAGAAAACGTTTCATTCTCTTTTCGCGACGCGATAAAGTTTTAAGGAGTCAAATACAAAAATTTTCATAAAATGTTTGTTTGGATTTTTTATTAAGGGTCCCCATTTGCTTAGTGTTATTGCTAGTATCAAACAAAGAGGGGGGTTGTTGGTGGCCACAACAGTTCGATATACCCACAATGAAGGATATAAAATATGGTTCTAGTGGGTTTTTTGATTGCCTACTAACCGGCAGATCATGGTTTTTAGGACACTGTTAACGGATTCCACTTGGCCATTAGCCTGGGGGTAGTAGGAGGAAGAATGTTCTTACCTAAAACAGAGTAGCAATGTTAAGTCAAACATTATGCAGTTCTGAAAGTGAGAACCATGGTATGTAATGATCATGTGGGGCATGCCGAAATGATAGATCACTTGATTAAACATGAATAACATCACTGTTTCTCCATCGGCCTGGAAAGTGGGAATGGATTTAGCCCATTTTGTAATGTATTCCACAACCACAATAATGTAGTTGTTTCCATCAAATGAAGTGGGGTTGCATGTGACAAATTTGATGTGCCATTTGGAAAAGGGGCCAATGGAGATGATCGAGTATAGGGGGCCCACAGTGTGTGCATTTTATTCATAAATATTTGACAAGCGTGACACTACTAGATTACCTTGATACAATTGTTAAACAAGGTTGGACAGTAATACCCTGCGAGTAGAATTTTATGGGCAGCATCCACGCCAGAAAGATGACCGCCACATGCCCTAGCATGGAAGTCATTTAAAATGTGTTTCACCTCTTCATGAGTGAGGCAATGCCGAAGAAATGTGTCAATGCCACTACGATATAAAGTATCGTTCAGCACTAAATAGTACCAAGCTTGGTGGGGGGTGTGACGACGGTCACTTGATGATAGATCAGGGTGAAACTGTTGCTCTTAGACATAGACAAGAATGTCACCATACCGAGGGTTAGTTGGGTCAATCAGATAAATAGATTCATTTGAAAGAGGATCATGGGCTATCTCATTTGGATCGACTATGGGAAGATTTGACAATAGTTCTAGAAATACTGAGGATTTTTTCACCTTGGCAATGGCGAAAACCAAATCAAATCACTAGAAGATAACAATCCATTTGGAATATTTTCCTCCGATGACTTGATCAGAAAAAATGTGTCTCATGGGATTCTCCAAAGTGATGAATGTAGTTTGTCATAGTAGTATATAGTGTCAAAAGCAATCGACAGCAAAGACAACTACCAAGGAAAACTTTTCCACATGTGAATATTGGAGTTCGGGTCGAGCGAGGCCTTTTGAGGGATAATAGATCACATGCACACTAGGATAATCATGGTTTTGAGCTAACACCATACCAATGGAGGATGGCGAAGCTACCAGGTATAGGAGAAAGTCATACGAATAGTTGGGAGCAATAAGCAGTGGGGCCGATATAAGTTCCTCTTTCAAGGCATCAAATGGTTGTTGGGCTTGATCATCCCACAAGTATGGTACTCCTTTCTTCAGTAGGTGCATAAAGCCTTTCGTCAGCTTGGCATAGTTCACAATGCATCGTCATAAGAAGTTTTCTTTCCCTTGCAAATGTTGGAGTTGTAAAGTGATTTTTGGTAGGGGAAATTGAGTAATTTCCTTTACCTTATTGACATCAACCCTAATCTTGTGTTTGGAGACAATGAAACCAAGTAGGCGACTAGACTCGACAAAGAATATGCATTTATGTGGATTCAGACGTATGTTATAGAACCCGCACTTAAGAATAATTGCTCGAAGATGAACTAGGTGTTGGGCTCACTTCTTGGAATGTGATGTAATGTTGTCCAAATAACTTTGAACAATGTGTCTGATATCATGGAATACGTATTCCATGGCCCATTGAAAGGTTGCTCCAGAATTCTTTAGACCAAATGGGAGTTTTCTATATGCAAATATTCCCCAAAGGGAAAATGAAGGAAGTTTTGTGCTGGTCCACGGGTTTTATGGTGATCTGGTTATAGCCTGAGAAAGCATCCATAAAGGAGAAGGATTCAAAACTGGAAAAATCATCGATTATCTAGTCGATGAACAATATCGAACAATTATATTCTGGACACATAATGTTCAAATCCTAGTAGTCGACAAAGACCCGTATGGTACCCTATTTTTTATCTATAGGAATTAGATTGGAAATCCATTCCATTAAGGGAATGGAGTAAATAAAACCAGCACATAATAATTTTTCCACCTCAGTCTTGATGGTTGCAGTCTTGTGGGGGTGGACTCGTCAGATTCTTTGGTGGATAGGCCTGGCATTGTCATAAACCTTTATCTCATGCTCGACGATAGATGGATCTATGTCAGGAATTTGCTCATAAGAGCAAGAGAATACGTCACAAAATTTCTTGAAAAGGTAGGTGAATCTTGCAATTTCCTTAGAATTGCAATTGGCTCTAGTCTGTATATTTTCCAGGATGCCTGTCTTAACTGAGATATCAATAAGAATTCTCCTTGAAATATTCCCCACATTCCCTTTCCAATCCAAAGTTTGGATGGTTTTATAACTTGAGGGAATGACCTTCAGTGGTTCAAAGGACATGATTTGTATAGGGGTTGCGTCTGAATCAGATACCGAAACACGATGGTGAGATTTTTCCCAATGTCACTTCTCTAAACACATGAACTCTTGAATAGCTTCATCTGAAGGTAGGAATTGATTCAGGAGATAATTAGAGGGAGCAGTTGTGGGAGAGGAGATGGTACTGTTGGTCGTGACCAAAACGACAAGAGAATCGGATGCAGATTGAATGGTGTGATAGGCTAATTAGACTGGTGACAATGGCATTTTTTCTCCACAAGAGTCAATGTCCGAAGGGGCCGAGAGGATCCAAGGATCAGCTAGGTCATGAGGAATAATGGAGACCATAGAAACTGTCTGCAAAATCGAAGGCAGCAAGAGAAGAAAGAAACCCATCAGGGAAGAACCCTTCGAAAGACTGGTACCAATAGTGACATAAGAGTTACTTATGCCACCCACTAAAGCTACAGTGCCACTAGGCAATGACGACTAATTTGGGGTGCATAAGGACAGCTGGTCCACTGTGACTATTCCTCCATCCAATGGAAATAGGATGATTTGGAAAACCCTAGACACGGTGGAAGTCATGGCATAAGTACAACTACAACCCAAAAGAAGATTATAGTCGAGCTTTTATCCATGACTTTAATGTCCACCATTACCATTTTCCCACTCAAAGTGATGGGGTAGTTAGCAAGATAACCTTTTTGGATGAATGTATGGCCATAGAATTATTTAAGAGAATTTGATGACAAAGAGAGGGTTGGAGATCCCAAGCAAGCCAACATGAAGTAGACTCATGACATAGGTTGAAGCACCTTCGTTAATGCCAATTCTATGTACACCTTGTCCTTTCAAAAAACTTTGCACCTAAAATGCAAGCTGGTAGGAAAAGGGAAGTTTACATTTCTCCATGTCAAATATTGCAGCATGGAATCCTGAGGGTTTACCACACCAATAGCCGAAAGAAAATATTTCCTTTGTGTTGGGAAAATTTGCAATACTTCAAGCGCAGACATAGTTGATAGTGCTTGCGTGTTATGGAACCAGCTCACCAAAAGATAGAAATGATATATCAATGCCTTAGAATTTAGCCTCTTCGAGGGGGAAACCTCCTTTACATTACACAAATGAACAATTATTGGATGATTCAAATGACAAAACCTCATTTCTATATATAGGAGTCTAAGG
>APFE031089643.1:0-15378 GCA_000404065.3 Pinus taeda | reverse complement strand
ATAGATGCAAGTCTAAAAAGTCTTAGGAGGAAATATGGCATTCCGATTACATGACCAGTTCTTTGGCACGCTTATCTAAATCAATCTTCAAATATTGGATTAAAAAAAAACTTTTGTTTTAAACAACGAAACAGATTCCTGAGCAACAACTACTACACGCGCAATTAAGAATCTTGTTTTGGGTACATCGAAATCGAAAATAATTTTGTTATGTAAGATACTAATTGGATTATTTTCAACTATACGGTTACCTATCATGTTGGGCACCTAGGAGAGTAAATAGTTGTTTGATAGTAACAATGACAAAAATACACATTCGAAATTGAAATGAATTTTGTTATGTAAGATACTAATTGAATTATTTTCAACTATAGGCTTGCCTATCATGTTGGGCACCTAGGAGAGATAGTTGTTTGATATTAACAATGCAAAAAATACAATATGTGTAGACAAACATAAATGAAATAAGGTAATAATACTTTGTAAAAAATTATAAAATTTTAAGAAAAAGCCCAAGGTGTTGTACGTGAATCACCTGAAAGCAAACGATTGTCTACTTCATGAATGTTTAATAGTTGTGAGATTTTTGTTGATTTTCTGGAAGAAGAAATAGTGTATTGGTATAAATAAGGAAGAAGTTTGGGCATACTTAATGATAACTTTGTCAAATTTGAATTCAGAAAATAGAACACTTGTGATTGTAAATATGTATAGGGATTATTTTGGAAAATTATTTGGAATTTGAATTCAGAAAATAGAACACTTGTGATTGTAAATATGTATAGGGATTATTTTGGAAAATTATTTGGAAGGGTTGGAATCTTGTTCACCAAATTTAGCATCTGTAAGTGACTTGATAAACATCGATAGTTATGTTAACTATATAACTCAGCTATAAGGGAGTTCAATGCAATAATAACTGGTTGGTATGAGTAACCTTTAATTTCATGTGATAAACATCGGTGAATGAAACTAATGAACTTATACATTGGGGCAATGTTACTTGGGAGCCGGAGCGAAAGCGGGGAGTGGGAGCGAAAACGGGAGCGGAAACGACATCTTCAGAATCTCCTGGTTTGGGAGCGAATCCCAGAGCGATTTTTTAAAAATATATATATTATATATAATTATATTTTTTTTTATTTTTGATACATATATGTCAACAAAAACATGTAGAATGGTGAATTAGACATAAAAAACATAAAAAAACATATATTGATCATTGAACCATATCACATCAATCATCTAGAAGTTATAATCATCATCAACCATGTCCACAAGTTAGTAAAATACATATTACAACTGCAACATATTGAGTCTCGTGAATCATGATTCATCAAATTCAATCTTAAAGTTTCAACTTGAAGCTTTCAAAATTGAAAATTCAATATATAACATTTATAATCATTGATCACCAAAGTTGTACTTGTAAGCTAAGTTTAACCATTACAAGAGGTAATATCTTTGATATTTCTAAGTCCTAACTTCTAAATGTTAACATGAAATGAAATGTTATAAAATGAAACATGAATAATGAAATGAAATGAAACAACTTTAGCCTTTCATGAAGCATCATATTCATAATTCACAATCATTACCAATGAGTTATAATTGCCAACTTCAAACGTCAAATTTTCATTGTCACAGTCATATATTGTTTACAAAAAATATCATTATGATATGAAAGAGTCAAGAGTCAAGAGTCAAGGACTCAAAACTCAATAGTTATGAGAACTAATAGAAACTAGAAAAGACAAGTAAACTGTAAATCTACATGTGGCCCTTGCCATGAGAGTCTCCAGGGGTATAAGCAGGTCGTGATGGTATTCTAAGAGTCTCCCGCACAGACCGATGACCAGAACTAGAAGGCACATGCCCTCCACGTGAGGGTGTAGATGGAGGTGGCGACAAGAAAGGAACAAGACTCGGAAATCGAGCACTGCTACTGGATGGTGGAGGTGGAGGTGGCATGGCTACTGCAGTTGCTTCATCTTCATCCGTTATAAGTTCCTTTTCCAGTTCTTAATCTCCAAATTAATTTAATTTATTTAGATTAACTAATTTAATTTAGATTCATGATTTTTTACTAAATATAGTTAATAAACTAAATAAACTAAATTAAACTAACTAAATTACTGCCTAACTAAATTAAACTAACTAAACTAACTAAATTACTAAGTTACTTACCTCTTTGCAGGCTTGCTCCTTGCTCCTCGCTTGCTCCTCGCTCCTCACTCTTTCTCTCCTCCGCTCTTGCTCTCATTCAAGTGATAATAAAATTTTTTTTGCCCCATTGTGTTTTTAAAACATAAACTTTTTATAAAATTTGAATTTTTTTTCACGCCGGATCGCTCCCTTCATCAGCCAAATTTCTCCCAGAGTGAAAATTTAAACGGGAGCGATATCACTCCCGATTTTGGTTGGGAGGGAAATCTTTTTATCGAGAGTGCGCTCCCGACCAGCTCTCGAGCTGCTCCTACCCAGAGCGCGGATTGGGAGTGGGTTCGAGGGGGGGGGGAGCACTCCCCCGCAACTCTGCATTGGGGAGTCTCTTCCACACACCTTCAGTTTCAAGGAATATATTTAAACTAACACCCTTTGATAATGCTTTAAAAATTTTAGGGTTCCAGTGTGCTGCAAGGTATTATGGTAATTTATAGTTTTCATATTTCCAAAAAGAAATCCTTTAAAAGAAATCATAAAACCATTTTTTTGAATAATTAAGACCTTAGTATGGGTGGCTTCCTTGGGTGGCTCAAAGGAAGGAAATTATCCCAAAAAAGGTAGACAAGAATGAGTCAAGAAATGAGGTGAAGAACATGATCCAGGGGTGAAATGGATGTAATTTCCATTCTCATTGGTTTGGAGGAATGGTATTTCTTCCCTTTTGATTTCCTAACAACCTAAACCTTAATAGATAAGTACCCTAATAATTTTACTATTTCTCTTAGAACAAGATTGTTGTTGTAAATGTAGGAAACTAGATCACTACTAAAGGAGGGCCGCTGGCGAGGGTGAATCAGTAGTGTGGAACTTTTAAACTTTTTCTCTAATTATTAATATTTTTACCATGCATGAACTAAAACACAAAATCGTAGATAAGAGCATCAAAAGAATCATGCAACTATAAAATAAATCAACAAAATGGGCACATGTTTATGGCAAAAAACTTATCCCAGGAAAAAAACAAACCTACTACTATTGCGATTCTCAGTTATTTCATTAATTATCGAGCAAATTATATATGGATTGGATCACTCCCATGAGACAAAAGACTCTAATTATTTCTTAGTATGCTAACACTATCAGATAGGAAATTATTTCTCTCTTTGATCTACAGGATACCATCTGTTGAAGGCCACCACAATCAACGATCCTTACCTGGTTATTCCTAAACTAACATTCTCTATAGACTTTGATATGCATGTATTATCATGACCAATGAGCCTCACTTAGTTTCTATTGAAATATCCAACCACCCTTGGATGGAGAAAATTATTCCATCTACTGAATCCTCCAATCATTGTATACTCAAAGCCTCCATGCCTTTACATCCTCCCTGCGAGCCTCCTCTCATCTATTTTCAAACTAGACTCCTAAAACTTGCTCAGAATGAGCACTGTAGAAAAATAACATTAAAGTTCATCAAAATATGAAGAATACAATAAGAGAAAACAATCTCCAAATACTCCAATAGATGCCACACTAAATGTCCAATCACTTCACCAATCCACAACTCATCATTGCACGCACTCCATAATCATAAGGCTAAAACAAACTTCAACTCACTACTTCTACCACTTAACAAAAACTCAAAAACAAACCATACCAACAATTAGCTTTCTCTAATATATGTATGAACTCACGTGCTCAATTCAATAATTACAAAGAACTACTAAGCTCAACAATCATTTTCATGTGCTTGATTTGATCTTGATTTAGCTCATTGACCCAATCAACCACTAACCCTATTAGAGTTTTTTGATATTTTCAACTTTAATCAGCTTCTGGAGGTCCCATGAACTTTTCTGACCATAAAATAATTTTTTTTTTTATCAAGGATGTCACCATGAACCAAAAATTATCTCAATAGCATAAGAAATGTGGAGTAAATCTCGAGAAATCTACCATTCAGACCCCTGATGCAGTCTGAAATCAACTAGGGCTATAACTGCTCCCATAAGGTGGCCTCCATGTGACTGGAGCCTTCCAACTGCTCCCATAGGCCTATGTTCATACAACTGGGATCTAATCTCAAATCATCAACATCTAAGCTATGAACCTCTTCCACGTGTTCCATCATTTTCTTTAACACCATAGCACTCCTACAAGCTTCTGCAATAGGTCTCCAATTGATGAAAAGGAAAGGAATAAGTAAATGGTATATAAGACCTATTATTCCAACCTTAAAACCATGAACAACACCTCGAACTCCTCAAGAAGCAACCACAACATCTCTGACACCTCCAATACCTATAGTAGCATCTCCATCACCTATAGCGGCATCCCCAACTACTATAGTAGTAGCATCAATGCATACAACCGCCTCCATCACTGGTTGAAGCACATCTAACACAAGAAACCAAATCTCACACATGTAGCATCATATGCAATGCCTCCAAGACATATCAAGACATATGCAACATCTAGAGAAACACTCCAACCACTTGCAATAGCATAATCTCCAACCAACTCAACATGTCTGGAGTCCATCTCCTCAACCTCCACAACATCATTTCCACTAGGACTAGTTATAGGTATGATGACATCAATGCCATCTAACAAGATCATCACCAATCATCCATCACAAAATACTCATCACACATGCATATGACCAGCAACGCCAAGAGTTTTTTAAAATCAATGCCAACACTACAATGCCAACAGTAAATGATTAACGTATATGAAATATTTGACCGTAAATGTTTTATTTATTATTGAATTTCTCTTTCGAGCAAAAGATCTTACTGCATGTGACAATAGTGTACAAAATTTTTGTAATAATAAAATTGTCATAGTTTTCACTAGCAGTTTATTATGAAGAGTGGTAGAATTATTTGAAAAGATATGATAGCTTCTAGTTTCCTTGCAAGGACCTTATCATATCTACAGAAATAATTGGTGATAAGGAATGGAAAATTTCTCTTTGTAAAAACAAAATCTATAGGGAAGGGTTGAGTCTAGTGAAGTAGAAGATACAAAGTCAATAATTCTCCTTTGGAATTATAAATAGTATGTATAAAGTCTCATTAAATAATGGGTTAGCTCCGACCTACTAGAAAAGATCTATTATGGGAATAATCCACATTTTTAGTATGAATATATCTTGATAACTGAAATTATTGTATAAAGGCTAAGGGAAACTTGTTGAATTGACTATTATTTATGAAAACAAAATAAATGAAACTTATTCCAAAATGTTTTTGTTACTTTATAGATAAGGCATAGATTTCTTGGCTTCGTGATGAAATAATGAAGGCAAAATACATGTTAATTTGTTACTTGTGCTCTTTGACTGAAAAATACACGGTGAGAGAATAATGCATATTATGCTAATTGAAGAATGTTTTTCGCTTGTCGAAATTATAGTATTAAATTTAACACACGAACACTTTACAACAATGAACTAACAATATTCATGATGAAAATAACAATATGGAAGATTTATCTACATAATGAAAAAGGCAATATGGGAGATTCCAATCACGATTCCAAGGCATTTTTTAAAATGTGGATGTGACAAAAGGTTGTTGTGGAAGGTGTTGTTTGTATATGGGAAATTTCTTGATCGTTGTGTATAATCCTAATGTTGATAGATATGTCTACTAAGTGGTTCCAGTTAATGGGGCATTGATTTGAGTGTTCAATATATTTTTATTCTTTATCAAAGTATTCTTTTGTTGTATTTGTGTTCTTCAATTTATGCCTTACGACGTTTCCTTTGCAACATCTGGTGCAAATGCTAGTTTTATGTTTTTCGGGAAGAAAATACGGCACAAATACACACTGTGAGTTTGAAGGCAGCGCACGGTGCGTTCGACGAATTCGAAGCCATCTCTGTCATTAAACATAAATCATCATGGTTTACTATGGCGAAAAAGAAATCAATACATGACACATAAATATGACTAACTGCGAGATAAATAATTATTTAAATCATTACAGAAAATAACTATAGAGATTTTTTTATTTAAATCATTACAGAAAATAACTAGAGAACGCACCATTTCTTGATATAGAGATTTTTTTAATTCCCAACGGGCACACTTAGCTGCAAGATCGAAATCTTGGTTTATTTGAGTGACACACGGCGGCCGTTGTGGATGACGAATTTTGCAGTCAAAGTACCCACCATGGTGTGGTGATCTGGGCTCAAATTTTGAGTCGAAATTTGCAGAACCCTAACTTGTGCTCAACGAAGCGTTATATAAACAGTTAATCCTGAATCAAGACACTGTGCTTTGAGTGTCATATGGTACGCCTGTATCTCATAGGAATCACCACAGCTGCCCGAAATTCGAAGATCTTTCGTTCTCGTGTACAGATCAACCCTCGAAGAATTGTATCTCAGAAATATTGCGAAATATTGCTTCTGGAAATAGTAGTATCAATATCGTAAGCTAATTTTGATTTTGATTTCCTTGTCTTGCACCGGTCGATCTCCGTGAATAGCGTATGCAGATAAATACGACTAAATCGAGATCTCAGTTGATAAAAAGAACGACGAAGGAGGCATTGCAGAGGAGTTAAATGTTACCTTTTCCCAAACAACTAAAGGCTGTGATGTGAATGGAAGACAAGACAGAAAGAGGAATGTGAATATGGACCACACGATTGAATACAGGTGATAGATAGAAGAGGAAGTGTTTTCTCTGGGTTTCAGAAGAGCAAATACAGATGACAGACGGAAGAGGAAGATGTCAACAAAAAAATTCGAACTATTCGCTTGAACTTACCCATATATATACACCGCACAATAATATTATCTATTTCAAAACGACATAAAGATTCCATGCCAGGGCTTCTTTCTCTCAAAAAAGATGTGAGCCGTTAAAGGTGAAGCGATCACACTTTACCACAGCTTCTATAACAAAAACGCCTGACACTTTTGAAATAAAGATTCCATGCCACGGCTTCTTTATCTCAAAAAAGATGTGAGCAGTTAAAGGTGAAGCGGATCACACTTTACCAGAACGTCTATAACAAAAACGCTGACACTTTTTTTTGAAGTTCTTGTGCATAATGATACTTGGCGTATCGGTTAAAGGAAGAGCGGATCACCGTTTAATTGAACATACCATAAAAATTTAAAAACTAATTAAACATACTGGTGAAATTTATAGGAAATATGATATCTTAGATTAAACCGCAAAGTAGTTTAATTATTAAAAATGTTTCCGAAAATTATTTTTCATAAAATATTGAATTTAGTTGACAGGGCAGATTCATCGCAGATTCAAATCGCAAATTCTATTGAATGAAAATGGGAATGGAAGGTATTACATATTTGTACCTCGAATTCGTCTGGAAAAGGATGTTGAAAGTTTTGCATTATATTGAAGTCCAGTGAATTTATTGAAGAAGTCCAGTGAATTTATATTGAAGTCCAGTGAATTTAGTGAAAGTTACATGAGTAGGTTACCAATAAATGAACACTTAATTAAATCTGCAATGAACACATTGTTAAATCTGTAACATTTTCAATTAAATTTGATGCCATAACAAAATTTAAAATCATACCATTAAATACCGGAGTGTAATACGCTGACAAACGTTCTTTTTGTCAGAGAATATAAGGAAGTTGACATAAAACAAACGCAGCAGCCATTGTTCGAGTGGAATATCCCGCTTTATTGTCAGAGATCATAACAAATTATAGGTGCCCACTTTTTTTAGAAGATTGGATATATTTCAAATTTAAAAATCGTGTTGGTTTTTCCTAATATTGAGAACCAGTCCGCATGGTTTTGAAACGGTTTTGAAAGGAGGCTAAGCCATAAATACTAAATAAGGTTTCAAATCGCTTTTTATTATCTATGGCTCTCTCACATAGTGAGTTGGCTTTGAACTATTTTTTAATTTTTTCTATGAGATACTAACCGTACAAGCTTTTTAAATATAGTTACTTATATTTTAGTTTGAAAATTATTTTTTTATTCTACATTTGTATCACATTTGTGAAAGTTAAAAGTAAAAACATAATAGCTGTTAGTTTTAGAGAGCTGATCCCTAACTCCATTCTCCAATGTCATAGAAAAAGAAACAGTTAAATTTAAAATTAAAAAATCTTACAAAAAAAATTAAAGAAACTTTAGAAAGTTATTGGTGAAATTTATGGATAACTTAATTTTTTTCAATATTTTAAGAGTGTTGCAAAACCTTAGTCTTAGTTACTAAATCTTTGAGGGCTTATTTTTGTAAGGTCCATTAGTTATATGATTACAACAATGAGGGAAATAATATGGAAGCATTCATTGAGCTTCCCAATAATATTTTGATTTTAAAATAAATATATTAATATATATATTTTTGAATTCTCTAATTATAATAAATTTATTATTAGATATTCATATTTATTGTGCTATATATTAACATCCACTAATTTTTTAATACAATATGTGTCCCTTAACCAAAACGCATTATGAATGCCAAAAAACTGAGAATTACAAACTCTTCCACAATTCCACCTCTAACCACTATTACCATTAAGAGAAAATGACATTGATTACTTGATAATCCTTAACATAAAATCTATAAAATTAGGTAAACCAAATCTTCCACAATGTCAGCTCTAACAACTATTTCCATTAACAAAAATTGGCATTGATTACATTATAATCTTTAACATACAAACCCTAAAATTAGGCAAACCATAGTGCATGGTGATCTCTAACACAATGAATTCTAGAAATTCCCCCCCCCCCCGTAAACTGTCACGATGAAGACATTGTGACTCCTAAAAAGTCACAACACACATCAACTTTAATACTTAGCACATTAACTATAACCTATGTATACTTAATGTGGCATAACATAGTCAAGGTAGAGGTGAATCAAGTGTAGCTCCTTCAAATTAAATTCCATTAGAAGGGAATATAAAAAATGTTGAGTATTATGTAGATGATATTTTGACTATTGACATTGACGAAAAGAGCATTTTATGGGAGTTAGTCTATGGCAATGATATAGATGAAGACTCATAATTCTCCCATTAGATAATATCATAATGACATATATTTTGTAGATCACTTGGGGCCTTAATGTTGGTGTGTCAAGCACATTTCAACTATTATGCTTATTCTTTCACAAACATAAATGTATATTTCTCAAATTTTATAAAACAATATTGATGAGTACTCATAATTCTCCCATTAGATAATATAATGGAATATATTTTTTAGATCACTTGGGGCCTTAATGTTGGTTTGTCAAGCCCATTTCAACTATTATGCTTATTTTTCACAAAATTAATTATATATTTCTCAGATTTTATAAAACAATATGATTTTTTCCGGTTTATCCCTGGATCCACTAAAATTAGAAAAGTATAGATATGTTTTTCTTAATTTAATTATATGTATTTCAATGTTGATTGGATTCTATGAAAAACCAAAATCGATGCCTTCCACAAGGTACCCATTGTGACTACCATTAGTTTTGTCCTGTTTCTAAGTAGAAATTAGAATTATATTCTAAAGCAGGATGGCTAAGTTCCAATAACACTTTCAATGTATATAGAAAGATCTGTTAGATTCACTGAAGTACCCGTGTTGAGGATTTTTCTTATATTATTTTTTTAGAATTCAATTTTTATATGTATGTCTCAAATTTCAATTGCCGAAAGTATTTTTGTCTTACATGAAAAGAGAATTAGAGTAGTGGAAGAAATCAACTTAGAAAAATATCCAAAAATAGAAATCACCACATTCAAAAGAGAATAAACCAAGAAGGAGATAATAGAATAAATGTTATTCTTATCATGATGAGGAGGTAATGGAGACATATATCAATATCGCATGTATCATAAAAATGGTAATTGTTTATTTTATAGTGTCACTCTAAAAATTTGGAGTAAACATATTTTGATACATATTTCATTAGAATCTATTAAATGATAGAAGTGATTGTAGGAAGTAGAAACATTACTCGACACAACAATATCCAAGGAATTTTTCCGATGAGGTTGCAAGCCGCTAGTCATAGATGTTATAGGTTCTTCAGATTTCCTAGCTCAAAAGGCATGGCTCCATGAGAAAATTGTTGGTTAAGTTAAATTGTAAAAGGTCCAGAAGATTCCCTAAAATGGATGGAATTTTAGCATTAGAAAATTGGAGAAAATGTTTAATACTTGCAACTATGGTAGTTGGGTGAAAGTGGCAGAGACCGAACTCTTAAGTTATTTGTGGAGAGATATAGATGTTTATGTCTTGAAAGCTCAGAGACAGAGACAGTCTCTAAGAGTAGGAGTCAAGCAAGGATAATATTATGTGATAAACCCAAATACTTGAGGTTAATGCATCTTCCCAAGTCCACATGACTACTACCTGAATCATTGATGTAATTTGAAATCAATGCCTTAATTTTTAATCAGAGTGAGGCAAGCCAAGATGACACTCTAATTTTTGTTGGGATGAATAGCGTGTTCCCAAATTTTCATTAAATAGATGCCAAATTATTATTGTCAAATTTCCATTAACAATTTTTCTGCAACATTGTGATTGCCATGATAAGGCTAACATGTAAGAGTCCAGTTGAGTTAAAATCTTCACTTTTCTTAGATAAGTATTCAATGTGTTAATTTGAATGTTCACATTTATAATAGTTATCCATAAAATATTAGTATAAAACTAATAAATAATAATTAAAATATCTTACTAAATATTTATCTAATTTAAATTTGATTTCCAATATTGTTTTCAAATTTCTATTAATAATTATGTACCGTATGTGTGCACAATTATGAGTGCTAGGTAAAGAGGTTCAACCTTATATTAGTGAAAAAATTCTTACCTACAAGCCAAATTCAACTCATTTTGTGCATATTTTTCCTTCATAATCGTTTCAGAAAATATAATACCAAATATTTTGTTGACAACATTGAGTAGAAAGCTTCAAGTCTTACAGGTAATTATTTAATATGATAACATAAAATATCGTTGACACTTGAATTAGTTATCCATATAAAACTCCTAATAAAAATTATTGAGCAAAGTAAGAATATTGAATAGGAAAGTTCCAAAGAAATATGATAAAATCTATGAGTTAAAAAATATTTAAATATATAAATAAGGTCTAATTTTTCATGCTGAGATACAACCTCAATTTATTGTCTAAAATACATTTTTGAATTCATAAATTAATTCAGCCCCTGGAAAAAACCTTGGGGGACTCAAATTCTACAAATTAAAGAACTAGAAGTCAAGTTTTTAAAAATAACTGCTAGAATTTGGTTTAAATTGAAATTAATTAAAAAAATGATAATGATAAAACCTATTTCCTCTATAAGATAGACTACAAATAAAAATAATAATTATGTTAAACACATAATTAATATAATATTTAAATATATGTGCGTTAAAAATATTATAATTTTAATCCAATGTAATATAAGAACAATTAGTAATCAATAAATATATAATTTGTACAATAATGATTTTTTTTTTCAAACACTATAAAAGTATATCATTATTAGTGAAGCTAATCATTTTTTGTTGTTACTGTTATTCAAGGAAAACTACTCCATCTGGAATGTAATATAATAACAACTAGTAATCAATAAATATATAATTTGTACAAGAATGATTTTTTTTTCCAACAGTATAAAAGTCTATCATTATTAGTGAAGCTAATTATTTTTGGTTGTTACTATTATTCAAATAAAACTACTCCATCTGGAATGACCCGTTAGTGGTCTACAAGGTGTCAGATGGGTCATGGGCTTGCGTCATTTACCTACTTTCTAATTCCTTAAGCATCTTTAAATATTAATTGTAACACTTAAAACTATATTAATGATAATTTTACATGTATTATAATACATTAATAGGAGTAGTTAATTTAGTGAATTTACATGTATTGGTTAGTTGATGTTTGAATACATTTTAGTGAATTTTTTATAGTGTCAAAAATATTTATCTAACAAATTTCAATGATAAGTGATTATTATTTAGATAATACCATTTTTTGAGAATGTTAATAGCATGGTTTAAGTTTCTTGATAGTCTTGCAACTAATATATTTTTCCAATTAAAACCGTATATTTACTACATTGAATAAGAACAAAATGAAATATAGGGATACATATGTAATTGAGAATATCTTCAAAGTATCACCAAGTATTTGTAGAGCATCAAGATTACAAAATAGAAGGTTCCATGATTAATCCTAAAACTATGTACCATTGATTTAGGACAAAGACATCCCTCATCAATATTCCTCAGGTGTGAGGGTACTTCCTTATTAAGTAGATAGTCCAAGTAATGATTTTATTACAAATAAAATCTAGATATAATTGAGCATACCTCGTTGTTAAAATACACTATGTGACAAAACAAAAATTATTGGAGCATTTGTAGATTTAGCAAAATAATAGTATGTGAAAAGTAAATAGGTTAGTATGGTATATCAACTTGTATCATCACCAAAGGGGTTGGAATCTATATTGGAAATAACCATTTAGGTACGAATGAGAAAATACATGAAAGTTATTGTGTTTTTAGATTGACGTTATCACCAAGGTTTCACCCTCATCATAACATAAATTTGTATCAAAAAATACATGCCAAAAATATTATAATGATATTTTCCCAAACTCATTTTCTTATTAGTATTATTTATATTAGATTTGTTTCTTGATGTATATCATTTTGGGTCCCCATATTAAAATCAACACCATATTGTACGACTTAAGGGTTATTTTTGTAAATATTTTAACAAATGTTCTTAGTTCACCATGAATGTAACAACCATAGATTTGATCATTGGCATTAGAAAGAGAGAACTAATGTTATAAAAAATGTAAATCATCCATAAAACATCATAACAGTAAGGAATGGAGAGTGATTTCTTTTCGCTTGATTATGATGTTATTGATATAATTAAAAAATTATTAAGAGAGCATGTAGATACATCAAATTTGATAATAAGCTAATAAAATATATTAATGTATGAACCTAAAAACCATAAATCAAAATTCTCCAAAGCAAGAAATATTTATCACAATAGATAAAGGTGAGTCCTTTATATCATGTTTTAACTAGATGTTGAAACAATTTAAAGAGGAGGAAGTTATAGATCTATTTACACCTACTATGAGTACATGGTGAAGCCTACTACCAAAAGTAGCCATGATATTACTAGAAGTTTCCTAATTCAGTTAGTATTTTTTTAAACATACGCTAGAAAGGATATTATGGGATATTGAATAGCGAAGGAAACAAGTCATAAAATTTATTATGTGGCATATTTAACTTGATTTAACATTTATTTAGATTCATAAAATGTTGTGTTTCCTAGAATAAAGTCATTGTATATCTATTAAAATAGATATATCAAATATGTATGCCTAAACATTAACAACTCATAAAAAATGTGAAATAAAATGAGTAAATGAAATAGAGTGCATGAGCTTAAATTCGAGATAGTGTAACTTAAAATATGGTTTTATAGTATCATGAGTTGAAACCACACTAGTAAATATTGATGGTATGATATCAAATAATAGAGATGTAATTAATGAAGAGAAATAATCGATTCAAGCACCTAGTTCAATGCATTTTATAAAATCTTTGATTTCACTTTTGTAGACCATATATATCGATGGAATCAAGCAGATGATAACAGAATGGTTTATGTATGCATGGTTCAAAGGAAAATAATGAAAAGTTGAATATAATGAATTTTTAAATCCTTAATAAAGGCTATTGAAGTCAAAAATATTTATAATAGAGTTAGAGGTTCTGGAGGCCTTCTCCATCATCACATTATTAAGAAAAAAATATGTTGAGAAACTATGTTAAGATGCTCAAATATTTAAAATAAATGTAAAAATGACATATATAAGTATGCATTTTATGCAGACCTAATGAAACATATTTTAAGATTGGTATTGAAAGTTGTATTATGCGAATGGACTTATTTTAAACCTTGACTATGATGGATATCATACCTTTATTAATTAGAGATATATAATAGCTAACGTAAATGAATAATTACCATAAAATCTTGAACTTAAGTGTAAAAAGAGTTGAAAAAAGAAGGAATGTTTGCAAGTCACAAAGATATTTCAACTGTTAACTTAAATGAACTGTGTATGTGTTTACTGAACTATAATCAATATCTATGTCCAATATTTTATAACCGTAAATAATGTAAAATAGAGTGTAAATAGAATTCACGTATTCACGACCTAATAAAACATAAATTTCATAGGAACGATATAAGCTTGAAAAGCCATGCTATTAAAACATATGAGTGATATCCAGGTATGAAAATATGTAACTAATGAAGAATAATTGTATGAAATAAATCTAGAGAAATGGAAATTTGGAAATGGTTGAATTTATAGAATTAAATCTAGATTCTTCTTGAAGAAAGAATACTTAAAGAAAGACATCAAAGATAACAATGGTCCTTTTTCAGTTCCCTGTATTTTTTGTTTGTAACAAATCGTAATCCTTTTGAAATTTAATAGCAGAGTTGTATATAAATACTAAAGATATTAATTATCTCTAAGATTGCATTTCTTGGCATAGGCAAGTTTATCAAAATTAAGGAAATGTTGAATTTGAGCATTATCGCATTTATGAAAATGTGTGGGTTAAACATATAATGGTTAGTTTTCTCCATCATGATATGTTTTGGAAAACTATAACAATGCAATATAATAAAAGCTTGATAATGCTTCCTAATGGATACATTCAGGGTTTATGAATATCTCTCACACTAAACCAAAGTAATTCTTCCTAACATTTATTTTGAGGTATAAGAAAATATTTCCAATCATGACATAAATTCACATGGATAATCTCTTTTATTTTAAGTTACACTATCTTCAATTTATACCACACATGCCCGTATTCACGATTACTCTACAGATGTTCATATTAAGGAACCTCTTAGCATTATCCTTAACCTTGAAAAAATAAAACCTAATTTTAGCTCTTATAAAAAGTCCCCTTCTTTTTGGGAAAAGTGGGGTCAATTTAAGCTTGTCAAAATTGCATCTTAAATTTTATTCTTCACAACAAATGAGAACATCTTCATGACCTTTTACAAAACCCTTGTGAATATGTATAGCACATAATTCAACATAGAAAAGAATAACAGAATGATCCTTTTGACCAATGTTATTTTAATATCGCAAAATGAATCATGGGT
>APFE031089637.1:99122-113056 GCA_000404065.3 Pinus taeda | reverse complement strand
CCCTATCAAGCTGATTCTTGTCATGTTGCTCCCGCTATCATGGTGCTTCTACCCTTGTCAATGTGTTTTCTTAATGTGATGCAAGAGTAATGACCCCCATCTTTTGGCGAAGATATTCAAATGCTTATGTTGGTAGGGTTTTTGTGAAGATATCTGCAATTTTCTCCTTTGTATTTACATATTCCAACTTGATATTATGTTCAACAACTTGTTCACGGAGAAAGTGGTATTTGATTGGAATATGTTTCATCTTTGAGTGCATTACCAGATTCTTTGAAATATTGATGGCACTGGTGTTGTCACAATAGATGGTGATTGGTTGATTAGTCTCTATGTTGACATCTTTCAATACTTCCTTCATCCACAATATTTTTGTACAACAATATGTAGTAATTATATATTCAACTTCAGCTATGGAGAGAGATATAGAAGATTTTTTTTGCTGAGCCAAGATACTAGACAATCTCCCATGAAGAATGCACTTCTGCTGGTAATTTTTTGATAATCTATGCTTCTAGCCCAATCAACATCAATGTAAGCTATCATGGTAAGAGTTTTCCTTTTGGGATACCATAGACCAAAATCAAGAGTACCTTTCAGCTATCTGAGAATTCTTTTCACAACTAACAAATGGGATTTCTTAGGAGCTAATTGAAATATTGCCACCATTCCTACTACTTGCATAATATCACATCTTGAAGTAGTTAAGTATAGAAGAGCTCTAATTATTGACCTGTAAAGAGTTGCATCTACTGAGGGGATTCATCATCTTTTCTTAATTTGCAATCTATGGTCATTTGTGTGCTCATAGGTACATATTCTTCCATCCCATATCTCTTAAACATGGCTTTAAGGTATTTTTCTTGGGATATAAACATACCTGCTTTAGTTTGAGTTACTTGTAGTCCAAGGAAGTAAGATAACTCACAAATCATTGACATTTCAAACTCTTCGACATATTTTGAGCAAATTCATGGCTCATCCCATCATCATTGCTGGAAAAAATTAGATCATCAACATATACAAGAGTGGCTAACAATTTGTCTTTGTCCATCTTCATGTAGAGATTGCTTCCTGCCACTCCCTTTTTGAAACCTTGTTATTGTAGATAATGATCCAATCTTGCGTACCAAGCTCTAGGAGCTTGTTTCAATCCATATAGTGTCTTTTTCAACTTGCATACAAAGTATTTTCGTTCTGCTAGGTCAAACCCTTCTGGTTGCTCCATGTAAACTTCTTCTTTTAGATCACCATTTAGAAATGCTGATTTCATGTTCATTTGATAAAATTTGAATCATTTTGAACAAGAAAATGGCAAAAACGTCCATATAGCCTCCATACGAGCTACTGACGCAAAGTTTTCTTCAAAGATGATTCCTTTTATTTGTGAATACCTTTACAAACAAGCCTTGCCTTATTTTTGATGATTTGTCCATCTTCATTCATTTTGTTTTTGAACACCCACTTGGTTCCAATTATATTTTTATCTTTTGGATGAGGTACAAGTTCCCATGTTTCATTCTTTTCAATTTGGAACATTTCTTCTTCCATTGCTTCCACCCAATGAGGGTCCTTACTAGCTTGAGTAAAGTTTCCGGTTCTACCATGGATAGTAACACAACATTATCTTTTCTTGGTGTATTAGTTATCCTTCTTCGGGTCTATATTCCATCATCTATATTCCCAATAATTTGTTCTTCCGAATGGTGTTTTTGAACAAATTTTACTTTTGATGGAGTTTGAGATGGTTCCTTTTGATTTTCTTGATCCTTTTCTTCCTTTGTTGTATCTTCTTCAAAATATTCAAGAATAGAATCTTCTTCACAAATTTCAATCTCCTTTTCTGGGAGTGCCTCATAAATCTTCACATCAATTCTTTCTACTATCTTTTGTAGTCGATTATTGTAGCATTTGTATGATTTTCTCGTTGTAGAATATCTAAGAAATATTCCTTCATCAATTTGAGAATCAAACTTGCCTGGTGAGTGATCATTTATCTTCATAAAGCATTTACTTCCAAAAATTTTGAAGTATTTTACCAAAACAGGTCTTCCTTTCCATAATTCATAGAGAGTCTTGTCACTATTTTGTCTTAGTTGGGCTCTTTTCAAGGTATACACTGCCACTCCAACTGCTTCTCTCCAAAACTTGGCTTGTAAATTAGTTGCTAGAAACATTGTTCTTGCCATTTCTTGCACGGTTCTGTTTCTTCTTTCCACTACTCCATTTTGTTGAGGAGTTCTAGCTATGGAAAGTTCTCATGTAGATCACATAAATCATTGAATTCCTTTGAAGTAAATTCTTCTCCTCTATCTATTATAAGACACTTGATTTTTGATTCTTTTTCATTTTCCACAAGAGCTGTGAAATTCTTAAAACATTTAAATGCTTCAGATTTAAAATTTATAAAGAATACCCATATCATTCTAGTATAGTCATCAACAAATAGAGAAAATTACCTTTCGCCTTGTAGAGCTGGAGTTGTAGTTGGTCCACATAAATCTGCATGTATGATCTCCAAAGGTTTTGATGTTGAGAGATCCTTAGTCTTGAAGCAAGTTCTAGTTTGCTTTCCATGTTGACATGGGCCACACACAACTTGATCTGACTTGACATTGTTTGGCATGTCCCTTACTACATATGTTTTTATGATATTAACCAATTTATCAAAGTTTAGATGCCCCAATCGTTTGTGCCATAACTAGTTTTCATTTGCTCGACTCAAATAACATTTATCTTCTTGAATTTTACTCAAAATATATACGTTGTCTAGTGTTCTTACTCCTTTTTCCACAAGTTCTCCTAAGGAGGAATTACTTATCCCACAATCTTTAGTACTGAAGACAATATTATGTCCTTGGTCACAAATCTGGCTAACACTTGAAATATTGTGTTTGAACCCTTCCAACAATAGTGCGTTTTGAGCTTTTCCCTGTCCATTAACAAGAGCAACAATCCCTTTTCAAACAATTTTAGCAGATCCACTTCCAAAAGATACGTTTCCCTCCTTCTTATTTAATGAGATAAACTTCTTTTGGTCACTTGTCATGTGTCTTGAACAACCACTATCCACAAACCATTGATTTCCATCACTATGTGCACATAAAGCTAGGCCACGTTTATAAGTAGTGAGTTCCTCCTTCAATTATCTTCTTTTGAATGAACAATTTTGTGTATGATGACCATGATCATTGCATTTTGAGCAAACGAGATCGTACTTAGCCAAAGGATCAAATGAATTGCAAGTCTTGATCTGTCCTTGTGCTTTAGGCTACCTGGCTTGCTTTGATGATTGATCTTATATCTTGAAATATTATCCTTATGAGCTTTGCAATGCTTAGCTTGATGACCAAAGTTTTACAATGAAAGCAATAACCAAGAAATATTGTTTGATACCTGTTAGGATAACCTTGACATGATGTAGTATTCTTCCTTGGAGGCAACCTTCCTTCATTCCTTGGGTTGTTAAAGGTGGACATTTTCTCTTGATGGGATGGATTCTCCTATTTTTGATGACTGCAAAGGATGTCAATGTAACTTCTTTTGGATTTTTTCATTTACATTCTCCTTTGTATTTGATGATTCTCCTTTGAAACCAATTCAAAACTTGTGATGAGGTCTTTGAGTATTAAGGATGTTATCAAGATTTTGAGAGCTTTTCCAACTCTTTTTAAATTGATCCAACTCTTTTCTTAGGGAAACAATTTCAACTTCACATTTTTCGTAGATTTCTTCCCTTTCTTTTAGTTTATTGTTCAATAATTCTTCCTTCCTCTTTGCTTCCTATTTTTCCACTTTGAGAGAAATGACCTTTCATAATTTATCATTTTATTCAATAAAATAAATTAGCAAATCATCCACATTTCCTTCTTCTTCTTGTTCAGAATCAACTTCATTTGTAAATTCCATAAATAATGCTTCACTGCTTCGAGCATAGTTATCTTCTTCGACGGACTCATCATCATCTCTTTTGTGTAGAAAGGCATTTTTAATTGATTTATTCTTAGTAATCACATAATCTTCTTCATTAGAGTCATCTTGTTTGGAGAAGAAATTCTTCTTGTTAAACCCTTTCTTTTTGAACATCTTCTTTTTATATTCATCTTCATCATCACTATCATGTTTATGAGGGAATTTTGTAGCATAATGTCCTATTCTTCCACATTTAAAACAAATGAGAGGATACTTACCTTTGAGCTTGGATCTTTTCCTTAGTTTCCTTACAAATTGAGCTAGTTCAAATTGAGTGTCGAAATCATCACTGCTATAATTATAATTTCTCCCTTTCTTTGATGACCTTGAAGATTTGAATGTAACTTAATTGGAGTTATGGATTCCTTTTCTCATTTCATATGCAATGAGAATCCCATGAGATTCGTCCATTTTTAGGTTATATAAGTCCTTCATTTCTTCTATGGCATTGAATTTGGAATCAAAATGTTCTGGAAGTGATATCAAAACCTTTTGGACAACCGTGCTTTCTACAATGGTTTCACCTAAACCTTTAAGTGAGTGTTGTGAAGGAAAATCCCCTCTGCGGATAGAGGTGATCCATCTAGCCTAATGAGTGGGTCTAGAAACAAACAAAACAATCTAATACTCACTTTCCTAGATTATGCTTGACAAATGTAATGAGAAAGAGGACCCTACCTCATTCTGATGCTAATCGCTCATTCTTCAGAGATGGGTATGAATCTTTCGCTCTAGGCCTAGCTCCTAAGTCGTCCTTCATGTCTAGAAACCTGAAAGAGAGATCAAAGTACTATACAAGACACGAGAGCATATATAAAATGTATCAAGCATTAACTACATAACAGATCAAGGAACATTAAGCTAATTGCATAAATATTTACACAATTATGGAAAATGAACATCAGATGTATATATTATGAAACTGAAAAGGGAAGCATACAACCTATGGCTTGATGGTGAGGCCTTCCTTTGGGTGGATGTTCAAATCCAAGCAAATAATCTTAAAGCACTCCTTCTGCAAGCTAGAAATGGGAAGCATGTAAGCATAATTTTAGCATAGGGGATGCGACAATCAATGACCAACCATTTGGGAATGGAAGGGAGTGAATTTATAGGAAGGTAGAGGGAGTTAGGGATCCACAAAAGAGGGAGGAAGGTCCACATCTCAAGGGGAAAGACCATGATGATAAGATAAAGAGGCCCAAAGGAGAGAGCTCGACCATATCAACAACAACAAAGATCGAGTTCGCTATTCTTGAAGGTTCTAGTGAGTGAAGCTTCTCCTCTAGTTTGGGAAAACCTGCCAGAACGAGGCCAGTGCGAGTTTTCCTATGAAAACCCACAATGCAAGTACGGGTATATAACTGAGAAGCCTGCCATTAGCACAGGCAGACAGTGGAGCAAAACGCGCTGATGCCAAAAATTAGGTTTTAAGGCAACTTTCTCCAGAATGATTTCAGGGCAGCTTTCCTTTGATTCTTCAGGGAGGTTTTGGTATGTATATCATGATGGATATTCTACACAGTAGTCAATGTTTTGGTACTTTGAGATATGGCACAGGAAGTGAATAGGAGACATGAAAAAATACTGTGTAACAGATGACCCTTAAAGCATGAAGGCAGAACATGGAATGATGGTTGAGGTGCTTTACAATTAAGTGCAAGGACGATAAAAACACCATCAGGATACCTGCAAATCAAGCATATACATATACATATATGAAATCTCTGATGATCATGCCTAAAAATACATGAATAAGAATCTAATGATACATGAATCCGTGGTATGGACACACCCATCTGAATAAGAGGGATCATATGTAAGGATCCTCGATATGGTCGCAACCATCCAAATATAAAGGATCATAAATATGGACCCATGGTATGGTCGCAACCATCCGTCTAGCAGAAACATCTATACAATCATGAATGACTCATAAATCCACGCAACCTCGATTCTATTAGACGAAATCCAGGGTCTTGTGCCCCATCTCGACCTGATCAATGCACGAATTCTAACATGTCAATAGATGTGTCAAAGTTGAACATGATAGAAAACCACCTGATTAAAGTTCAATTATGTAAACTCTTAACAGGTACGAGAGAAAACACCAATGACAATGGCTCTCAACGTACAATCAACACAATCCACGAATGTGAATAATGGGACTGGAGTCGAACACCCATGAAGTCACTCAATCGAAGGTCAATGATGTAAACATGTCGTCGAATGAGAAGAACTTGCCATTGATGCAAGCAAGCTCGAGTTTCTAGATCATCTTCCCAGATAATTCGCTGAAGTCGACAAGAAGTGATATGTCGAGGGAGGGCCATAATAAATCCCACATCATCGACATGAAACAAAGGATGTAATGGAGTGAACAAGTACAATTCAAGACTGTGGAAGAAATTTAGAAGTGTACAAGCGGTAAAGAACCGCAGATAGGACTTCTCTTGAACATATCAGTGACACGACTCCAAAGCTTGGCAGCATTGGAATCAACATAGGATTGGAGGTCATGACGATAGTATGGTATGATTAGAGGAGAGGAAAAAAGGATTTCCCAAACCTAGGAGGGCAAATGAAGAAGTGAGGATATCCCAAACTTGACACGAATAACAGATGAGTGTCATGTTCAAGAGTGACATGCTGCCTTTACAAGATATAAAAGATGGACACTTTCACTTTTTCCCCCACCATTTCTGGTGAGTACCCCATATATTTTTTATCGCAAGCTTGAAGGGGATAGCATATGCTTTCCATATAAGTTCACCTTTCAGATGAATCCATTTTAGTAAGTTTTAAAAGCCCTAGGAAAGAAGAACTCGGTCTCATCATGTTGACAAGTCTTTCGTCATTTAATTTGTACGAGTCCGATGGAGGAGTAATTCGGTGTCTTTTTCATATTTAGAGAGTTTGAAAAAGAGACAAAAAAGAAAACTCCATTAGGGCCCTTTTCGTAATTTGTTTCTCGAACTCGAAAGGGTAGGAAACAATATTCGAGATAACCTCTTGACCAAGTCGACCAAGGTGTTCCTTTTTCGTAAATAGTCAATCCCAACCCGAAAAATGGGTAAACGTATACTGAGACGACGTCAATTCATTTAATTTAAGGAGTTTGAAAAGACAAGTACTCGACAATCTTTTCATTTTTCAAGAGTCAGAAAAGAGCTTAAAGATGACTCCAGGGGGTTGCCTTTTTGTTTATTTTTGATGAGTCCAAGAAAGTGATAAACATAAAACTCATTGAATCAGTCAAAGTAAATCACCGTCATCTAGAAGATATGACCTGTTGCTACACAAGGAAACACACATTACCGATTTCGAGGAAAAATATCAAAAAATAAGTGAAATATGCCCTCATTCAGTGAAAATATTATTTAAAAACTATAAATAAGGCAAAAACTAAATCAGTTTTACCATTTTACCAATTTTCACTGGTGGAATCATTTTTACCTCATTTTACCTCGAATTTTAGGTAAGGATCACGAGCAATCCGGGACACCATTTGTCGAGCAAATTGTTAGAGGTAATAGATCTGTCCTTCCTCTTCATTTTGGTAGTCATTTTAAGCACTTTCATCCATAGGGTAGGCTGTAAGGAGGATTTTTCAAAAATGTATATCATGGGTGACTAGTGTGGGTTTCACCCATCAGGGTTGTGTTGCTCACCCTGAGGCCAATTAGGCACTCGCGATGGCAGCGTGAAAAAATTATGAAATAGATGCGCTTGTGCTAAGGTAAAAAATTTGAAATGAAATCCTCCATGAAAAATAATCAATCTTGATTTTTCTCTCCATGGATGCTCATAAAATGTTGGTTTGTTGATGTTTTGCAGAAAAACTAGTCCAAAATGGTGATCAAGTGGACAAAGAGAGGTCATGAAGCTGAGGACCATCAGGCAATGCAGAATGGTGAGTGTATCGAAGCCCTTCGAGCATGTGGACTGCTCAAATTCTTCATGATTCCCAGGATCATAGCACAACCTGAATTATTGCAGCATTTAATCAGTTGGTGGGATGTAGATCACCAACTATTTATGTTTGGGGACCAAGAGCTTGAAATAGAGGTCGTCGAAATCTACTTCATTACTAGGTTGTCCATAAAGGGACAACGAGTACAACTGTCTGGTCACAATCCAGAGGAGAGAGCACGAACATGCTCATTGCAAGAAATTGTTTGGGAGCCAAAAAGGGTAATAGAAGGAAGATTAACATAGAAACTATTGAAAATTTTCCATTGCAAAGGATCCTACACACTATGGCCCGAATAACATGGGTGCAAGCATTGCATGAGGTGTCAAAGTATCACTTCCAGTACGCGATCAAATGCCTAAACCCCACGATATTTAACCGGTGTGAAGGTTTATTGGCATGCATGAAACACCAATTAACCAAGTGCAAGAGGGGAAATATGAAACAATTTGGTTTGAGATCTATTCTTGTGACGTTCATCGTGGAAAGTGTGCCATTATTTTTTTACCAGTGACTGGAAGTGGATCCACTAGCACCCAGAGATCCACGTTTGCTCAGATGGGGGGAGCTGATGCTGTGACACGGGGGCGGTCAACAAATGTCTTTCCCTCCAACATTATTTGGATGGTTGCATCAACAACTAATCATGGTTAACGATTGGATGTTCGCAGGGACAAATTTCCGAGGAGATCTAGATCTTCCACTTCCTCCAGGGGAACGATGGATTGATTCACGTAAAAAACTATTTTTTAAAGTTTTTTAAGTTTATATCAATTTTTTATGTGTACTAAGATTCGATTTGTAATGTTGTACAGATCTGGGACTAGAGAGACCTCCAGGGGTTTCTCCAATAGCGAGGTGAGTAGCACACCAAATCGAGGATTCGCCCCCATATGTAGAAGGAGCAGATCCCATCATAAAGGTTGAGCGGAACCTAGAAAGCAACATGGGGAATTCCAGAGTATGCCTCAATCGATGAGGTGCCATTGCGCTATCAGAGGCACATAGTAGGAGTATCCGCCAGACTGTGTCGGCTGCTCGGACGAGTGATTAGGGATGTCTCGTGCTATCATGAGCACCAATTGGGAAAATATCCAACTTCTTGTTTATTTTCTGCACTATATAGGCTTGTAAATCCATGTGTCTCAGAACACAAGTTTTGTTATTTTTGTGTAGAAAACTCTTTTGAGAGCACTCGCTATATATATATATATATATATATATATACATATTTTCCTGTTTACCATATTAAATGTGTTAGTTCTATGATTTACAAGTTTCACAAATGTCTATCTAACACATAGTTAGCCAATGCATCTGTTAATGTGTTCATGCGTCTTGGAATGTGATGATAAGTAATAAAATCAAATTCTTGTTCTAATAAATGAACTTGCAAACACATTCTCAAAATTTGAGGGTTTCCAACTGAATATTGTCCATTAAGCTGTAGTACAATGAGTTGCGAATCAAGTTTTACGATTAACTGCCTAATGCCAAGAGCGATAGCTTATGACAAAAGTTCGATGATTGAACTATATTCAGAAATGTTATTAGTTGTCCGACCTAAAAATATACCTTGAAAATTTACTAACTCACCATTAGGGTCATAGATTTTCCATGCAACATAAGATAGATTCCGTGTACTACGACAAGCACCATGAGCAAAACCGACATAATGGTTGGATGACATCTGCAAACTAAGTAGAACACTAAGTAAGCAGAGGAAAAGATTTGAAAAATAAAACTAACACACCAAAATCACACTGCACACTAACGAAAACACACACTAATGTACATAAGTATTGACACAGATGATCATGCATAATAATTTTTCAAATAAACCCTGTTTCGATGCTCAGCCAAATAATTTCCTTCATAATCCACTAACTCATAGGCGCCTTTTTGTAGAACTCGCTTGATAATATATGGTCCATGCCACATTGGTTTGAATTCCAAAGCTCCCAATTTGTGATTGTCTTGATCATAAAGTAAGACCAAGTCACCTTCAACAAAAAAACGAGGAGAAACAGTTTTATCGTATTGAGCCTTAACTCATTTTTTCTGGGCTTCAATTAATAATGCTGCGAAGCGACAGGTTTCGTTGAGCCTTTAGAGGTAAATTAAACGTTCCTCTTTAGGTGAGGTATCTGAGAGTAATTCGATGGCTAGTTTTAATGAAGGAATTTCACACTCAATTGGGAGAGTTTCCTCCAGACCATACATCAATTGAAAGGGTGTGAATCCAGTGGCAGTCTTAGCCGCAATTCGGTAAGCCTAGAGAGATGAAAATAGTATAAGATGCCAAATTGATTTATGCATCCCAATGGTGTGTTGAAGCATAATAACCAGGACTTTGTTGACTGCCTCAAATTGGCCATTGGCCTGTGGATAATAAGGGGTTGAGTTGTCATGAAGCAAACCCAACCGAGCAGTAAGCTCTTCCATCATGTTGTTTTATAAATGAGATCCATGATTAGTAACGATGGCTTGAGGGACACCAAATCAGACTATGACATGGTTAAACAGAAGTTGAGCGACAGGTTTACAGTCAGCTTCACGTGTGGGCATCGCTTCGGCCCATTTAGTAAAATAATCAACAATGACGATGATATAACTTACCGGTTTGTTATGAAAATGGTACCCATTTTCTTACGTATTTGAAACATGATACTGCTACCCACATCTTTGATCACATCCATGAATGGAGACGTTGGCATCGCCTCATCAAGATTGAAATACCTGATGAGTTGTTAATTGAATAGTTTACCAAATTGTTTGTCAACAAAATTGTTGTAGACATATATTCCCAATCTAGCACGTTATATGATCTCTTTCCTAATGCTATGAGACCGTTCATGGATCCAGCATCTTCTAAATCTTTGGATGTACCACCTGTCGATGGTATTATTGGATCAGTATCTCAAGATTCTAATAAAGCTTCTTTGAAGCAAAATTTTGTTTCAACTACTGCATCCAATCCTCTTTCTAAGCCTTCTTCAAATCCTTGTGAAACCTATGAGGTTAATGCCATTCAGTCGATTGTGACAAACAAAGCCTCCAAAGGTAAAAATAAGGGTAAAGGAAAATCAAAGTCTGATACCCTAAAACAGGATCCTCCAAATTCATATGCTGATGATGCCTCCAAAAATAAGCCTAAATATCCTTACCTCATTTGTGAGGAAGATCATTATACCAAGGATTGTCCACGTCGTGCGGAAGTTAGTCGCTTGTTAAAAGGAACTTAAGGGACACCAACTATATTGAAGGAGAATTTTCATTCACAATAGACCCAACTTGTAGAACAACCACAATCTTCTGCCTCTTCAGGTTCTTAGGTTTACATGACTGGGACAATGCCTATTTATTTTGCCACGCGATCAAAATATTATCAAACTCCTCAAAAGAAGATGGTGGAGAAAGAAGGCACTAATACAACTTCTACTTCTACTCCGCCCAGTTCTGGTCCTCTTCACATTGAGAGACCCAGTAATGACTCTGTTATCTGAGCACCTCCCAAAGGTGTTCTTCAGAAATCATCTTATAATCTGAATGCATGAGCTGCCCAAAATTACAATATTTTCGAAGATTTGGCTCAAGTGCCTTCGATGATGTCTGCCTTGGAAGTTCTCCAAACTTGTCCAACACAGGGGAAAGCATTACTATCCGCTATAGGAGGGATTTACCCTATGGATTCAAATTTGATCACTTTTGTCCTAGAAAATCATGTTCCTCATCTTCCCCATCAAATTATGTTTTTAATCCAAGTCATTATTAAAGGGAAGAAGATTGATCAAACTATGATTGATGAGGGTGCCTCCACGTGCATCATGTCTGTTTCATGCTGGAAAGCCATCGACTCACCACCCCTCAACCAATATCCAAACACCTTAGAAGCCTTTTATGGTAGAGGATATCATTCTTATGGTATTCTCATGAGTTTTCCCATCACATTGGAAGGGAAGACTATCGAATTGGAAGTAGAAGTTGTGGATGTGAATTTGAATTACAACCTTCTGCTCAGACAAAGTTGGATCCATGCTATGTTTTGTGTGGTTTCTTCCTTGTTCTGCGTGCTCCGTTTTCCTCATGAAGGAAAAATAGTTATCGTTCACGAATTGGCCTTTTTCTCCATTTATTTGAATGGAAACGTGTCATATGTGGGAAATACCGAAATTCCTTATGAGAGCGTGGGGACATGTCTTTTTAAAGATTATGCTCTTATGGGAACGTTTTCCATCCCACCTCCTCATGTCACTTCTGTCAACATGATCTCTACTATTTAACAAGCTTACCAAGCTGTAGTTTTGGTTACAACGGATGCTTCTGAAAGTCATACTACTCTTAGTATGAACCTAGATGTGTATTCACAGTTTTCTTGACTTGGTTCTTGGGATTCTCCAGATCCTTTGAACGAGACATTTTCTACTGATGAGAGTATCACTTAGGTTATGTCTTTTGAGGAAATTCCCTCGAATGATGCTCATCATCGTTCCTCGTTTCTTCCTAGCCTTGATGAGATTTCATCGTGTCTAGATATGCTTGTTTCCCATACACTTACCCATCCACTTCAAACACCCATATTGGTGCATGAAGTTTTGTCTGAAGGAAACATGGGAAACATCGCTGCTACCATGCCTATAGAAATTTCTGTTAAAACAGGAATTGTTGAGAGCATTCATGTCAGGGTTTCTTGTTCTCCTGATGAGATCACGATTTACATTGTCCTTTTTAAGGAACTGTGTGATGTCTTCGCCTGGTCATATGAGGAAATGCCTGGCATTGATCTGATTATAGTTGTGCACGAAATTCCTACTTATCCAGATGTGAAACCTGTTCGTCAACGGCTGTGTCCAGTGCACCCTAGAAAGGAAGTTGGTATTAAGGGAGAGGTTGAAAAACTTCTAAAGGCTGGTTTCATCTACCCCATTCCATTGATAGATTGGGTTTCAAACGTAGTCCTAGTAACTAAGAAACAAGGGACTATCCATGTTTGTGTTGATTACCGTGATATGAATCGAGCGTGTCCCAAAGACAATTATCCAACTCCTTATATCGATCAGATCATTGATGAATGTGTTGGGAGTGAGATTTTTTCTTTTATGGATAGTTTTTTTGGCTACAACCAAATCAACGTTCTCCCCACTAATCAACATAAAACCCTTTTTATCTATCCATGGGGGACCTTTTCCTATAAGAAACTCCCTTTCAGTCTGAAAAATGCTGGTGCTACCTCCCAAAAAGTGATGTATTATGCTTTTAATGATATTAAACACATCAGTCAACCATATCTCGATGACTTACCAGCTCATTCTGTTAAGCGTAAAGATCATCTTGACCACCTATAAGCGATTTTTATTCATTGCAGACATTACAATATTTGTTTAAATCCACATGAGTGTGTCTTCTATGTTGAATCTAGTCGTCTCCTAGGGTTTGTAGTATCGAAGGAAAACATCCAGATTGATCCCCTCAAAGTTGAGGCCATTGTAATCTTAGCCCCTCTGTCATCCTTACATCAGTTGAAAAGTTTGCAAGGGAAAGCTTATTTATTTCGTCATTTTGTACTTAACTACGCTGAGCTTGCCTAGGGATTTACTCACTTGCTAAAAAAGGGGATCCCATATATTTGGGATGAAATCTCTCAACGATCCTTTGATGCATTAAAGAACACTCTCATTAGTGCTCCTTTGCTGCATCCCCCCTACTATCACTGCGATTACTTCTTGTACATGGCCGCAACCGATAGTACTATTTCCATGGTGCTAGTGCAAGACGATAATGATGGAAATGAACACATGATCTACTACTTAAGCCAAAATATTATTGATATCGGGACTCGAGATGCCCATGTCAAGAAGCTTGCTTTAGCTACCATTCATGCTGTTCAGCGCTTTCGCCACTATATTCTTTTACGAAAAACCAATGTGATTTCTGATTGCAACCCCATAACCTACATTTTGACTCATCATTCGCTGGGGGGGGGGGGGGC
>APFE031089637.1:71688-89440 GCA_000404065.3 Pinus taeda | reverse complement strand
ATTGAAAAATCCACCGAGTTTGACCCGAGAGAGCCTTCTCATACCTCGTAGGGCTAGCTACGAGGTGAAATGGTTTGATGTAGCTTTGAGGTTTGTCTATCTCAGCCTAGGTGAAATCTCAAGTGCTAACAGAAACTATACCCAAACTAACATATTTATTATCACAATTGTTGTAAAGTCAAACTATGGAAATGAAGGGGTGGTGAAAATATGTGCTCTTCCCTAGAACCAAGGCCCTTCCTTCAAAATGTTATGCAAATATTCTTGGGAGTCAAACTAAACAATAAAAAAATCTTTTGAATAGGTAAATATCACAATTTTTGGACCATGTTGTAAAAAATCATTGATGTAAAGCTTCAAACCTTGGAAAACAACCGTTAAATTTTCAAATCACAACCTTTGATTGAAGAACCAAAAAAGAGTTGATTTACCTTTTTAGATTTACTTCTAGAGCTGACACTTGTTCCGATTGTTCAACAATGTAAGGTCCTGGACTCAACTGTGTGTTGTTCCATTGTAAGGAGACCTTTCCCCCCAACCACATCCTTATAAGAAACTAAAGCAGTTGGTTTCCTAGAGCACCTCCACTCAACCTCAAAAGCAATACAATAGTGGAGTTCCTAGTTATGCCATAATCACACGTCTGAGAAAACAATTGCAGATGCTTCCCATCTCATAGAATATACTGATGGATATTGGGATCCCCAACCATTTCTCTAAGATCTGCATTAGATTTTCCATGTACCCCTCTTCCAAGACCTAAAACAGGATCAAGGCCCTGTTCAAAGTCTTTACAAAAATCTAGAAAAATTTCACCTTGTTATGCTCATCATTGACCAGGTCCATTTCTTCTATATTTCCCTCCAACCTTAATGAAGGAGACCAAGGGGTTTTTTCAATTAGATATGCTTTGACCCGAGGGTAATGAAGGGAGAATTCCAACCCATATTTTTTTTTTGATTTCTAGTGACGACTCAAAGAGTCAACAACCTCGACAAGGTCATCGACCTTCAATGCATCACAACCATTTTGAAATAGAGGTTCTGCATCTTTAGGGGTTTTAGGCAAAGTTAAGGGATCTTTCTCAACACACGTAGCTTCTGTGTTATAGGGATTTTTCTTAGCAGCTGCATCTTCTTCATTATGGGGCTCTTGCTCAATAGTCATAGCTTCTTTGTTATAGGCCTCTTGTTCAATAGTCATGGCTTCTACATGACAAATATTGATGCCATTCATGATCAAACCCTTCATAGGGGAAGCTCTAGTAGTCACGTCACCATCGTATTTCGCTTCATTAATTTCTCCATCCTATGTTTAGGCTTATGGGTAGTATGGGGTTCTATATTTGGCAACAATGATAGTACTATTTTCAATAGGGGTGCATATTCACTTTGATTTTCACCCTCGACAACTAGAGTTGAACCCTCGACCGTAGTGGGATCCTCTAGAACAATGGCTTTCACAAGGTCTACAAATGACGAGGACATGGATAGTGTTCAAGTGCAACTCCTAGGTCTTATCCTTAGCAATTCAATTCAACAAATTAATAACAAATCATGAATATAGATATAAATATTATTGTATTAGTTTGTTGCTAAGTACAACAATTTTTATCTAAAAATAAGGCAATGTTATTAAAATCCTCTTTATTCAACATTGTTACAAACTTTAATCCTTGAAGATCATGTTAGTTTAAGTACTTTTTTTTTTTTTTTTTTTTTTTTTTTTTTTTTTTTTTTTTTTATCTCTCTCTCTCTCTCTCTCTCTCTCTCACACACAGACACACGTGTGCACCTACTTGTTTACCTAACAAAAACAATGCCATTCAAAACCCATGGTGTCCTCCCTTGTAGAAAGTTTTGGTTAAGGCTGTCATTGATGTAAATATGGAATTGTTTGTGATGGAAAATATTCTTGTGATACATGCCCTAACCTTATGCAAACCTGAGGAGAAAACCCTAAGCATGAAGATGATGCATGATCTAAAGATGGATGAGGAATTTCTTACCATAAAACCCTCTTAGGCACATGCATGCATAATAATGACAATATGATGTTCTAGCCTTATTGAAGATGCTTATTATGCCCTTAAGATACATGAATGGAAGCCTATGTGTATGGAACTCTAAGCCTATGAAGAAGACCTTCACATACATGAATGAAACCCTAATCCTAGTGAAGAATCCTTTGCTCTAATGAAACCCCGGCTAAATGGTGACCTTTCTCTTGATGAAGAAGCCCTAATCCTTTATACCTTGACTCATGATGACAAAAGCCTAATCTTAAGAGATCCATTAATGTCAAGCCTTGAAGGATCCATAGACATAAAATATTAAGAGCTTCTGTGAATAAAATTAGAATGACAGCCTCACAAATTTAAGTTTCTTGATGGTAAAATGACATTACTTAAGGATGGGAATGGCATAGGCTTGTATAGGACCTTTTCCTCTTTCCAACAAGCTATTACTTGTCCTCTAATTCCATAGTCTAAGAGGAAATGTTTTTTCAAGTTGAAATACATAATTTTTTAATTCTGGTCAACATGAGCCTACATGCACAAGTTGGATCCATGTCCAAGGGACATGTCTCTTCGTCATATGTCAAAACTAGTATAAGTAAAAGTTTGGAATTATCATTCCAAGCATCAATTTCAGTGAAGAATTCAAAGAAAAGGGGCAGAAGAAGAAAGGAGGCCAAGGAGAATATAGAAAACTATAGTTTGGGCTAATTCATCTTTTAATATTTTTGTGTTGGACTACAGATCTCGGTTTTACAGTCTCCTGTGGGTGAACAGAGGGCTCGAATATGTGGATAAGAGGCTAGCAACACAGGCAACTACTCGTGATAGGAACAATCACTTGGACCTATAACTCACCTCAGAATTACAAAGGCTCGGATCCTTAACAACCATTTGTGGAGGAAAGCCACCTGTGATATCTACATTTTCAAGGCTCAGACTACTACATTTGGAGAGATTATACTTCAGATCAATAATAAAACTAGTGAATAGTCACATAGAGAGTCTTGGACTTAAAATTCTGCAGTTCGGAGGGTCAGACCCATGGTAAACCCGTAGCAACAAGACACAACCCTTGAACCTATGATAGAAAAAGAAATTCAGGCAATTATCTGTGGAAAGACAGACCTGTGCTCAAAATTTGAAGAGGATCAGATTAACAGTGGCAGTCACCTGTGGAACCCAGTCTTTTGTGATTGGAAGCTCATATCTATGATCTAGAAGGCTGAGACTTCAAACTGGTGGAACAATCATATAAGAGGCTTAGACTCAACTCTTTCAATCTTAGGTCAAGGACAACCACAACTCGAATTGCAGATTTGTCTATGGTATCTCAGACCTGTGGTCAGTAGACCTGTGGAAAATCATTTCAGAGGTTCAGACTAGTGGTATAGTTTAAGAACAATCCAGTGAAAGTATCGCAGAAGGAAAATCTCTTATATTAGCTCAAACTGTGGTGTAGATACCTCGGACCTATGAACAATTACCATTTGGAAAGACATCTTTTGAAGAAATATTTGTGAGCATCTTGAAGAAACATACTAGGCATAGTTTGGAGAAGTTTCTTTTTGAGACAGTTTGGGCTATGGTTGATATATCTTGAAGAGATGAATTACCTTTTAAGAATGCGTTGCAAACTTGTTGAAGAAGTAATTTGAAGAGCCTTGTTGAACTATATTGGAGTAGGACTTGGGTTTGAACTAGTTTGAAGTACTATTGAAAGAGGTTTGATTGTGAAGACTCTTCTGGAGCAGTCTTAAAGTATACATCCTTTCCCTTGGATCTAACATTGAAGATTCATGGATATACTTGAAGACCATGATGCACTAGTCATCATGAGGTAACCTTGAATATTTTTTTGGGTACCATGAGAAGCTGTGGTGACACCTTCATGTGAAGATATAGTTATCATTGATGAGATAAGTGACTTAGAGAATGTTTGAGGGCAATGCTACAGGTGAAGACATTGTCAAGGCTCATTGCAAAAGATATTGGGAGATGTGAATAATCATTAAAATTATATTGACAAATTGAAGTAGTGTGTTAGATCCCTAGAGGATAGGAGTCCTCAAGAATACCAAGTTGGATCCTATACTATATATAGGGTTGGATCCCTAGAGTTTGGAGCCTCATGAAGTCCAAGTTGGTGTTTGGAAAAATACAGGTTGGAGCCCAGGAGATTGAAGATTGGTGCCTTCATCTAGGGTTGGAGCCCTAATTATTATTGTACTTGATTCATTATAAAGATTATTGGAGTCTTCGTCATTGATTAATAAAATTATTATTCTATCATTGTTCATTTTGTGTTCTAATTATAAGTGATCTTAGCAAGTAAAAATAACATTTGGAAAGAAATAATGATTCACCCCCCATCTTAGTATTTCCATCAATTGGAATCATAGCCATTACTTTCACTCAAAGCCTAATAGCTTGAAGGTAAATCTTTAGAACAAAAATGGTAAAGTCAAGGAACAATACTTGAAAACCCGTTGAAGATGTCACCTCCTCAGTGGATAATCAAATTAGGAAAGCTCCATTGTTCAATGGAAACTTTGAAATATGGAAGGCACAAATGCAGAATTTCTTAATGGATCAAGGCTTTTAAGTTTGGGGATAAGTGATTATTGAATACTCGATGGAAGAAGAATCCAAGGAATATAATGCAAGAGCGATACAAACAATCTTGAGTGGGCTACCGGATCCTATGAAGGCCAAAGTGGAAAAATGTTCATTGACAAAAGGTATGTGGGACAAAATTCAAGATATTCACTCAAAAGGAGCATTGACCATGACCAATAATCAAGAAGATGATAGAAAGAAAGAAGGAAAACTAGAACCCATAAAGGAAGCTGAAAACAAGAATGGAGACATCGAGACCAAGAAGGACCTAGAAGATAAATAACTTGAAGATGATCCCAAAGAAGATATCTAGGAAAAACTTGTAGCTGCCCTAGAAGAGATAAGCAGATTGAATAGGGAAAATGAGGAGCTCAAGAAGCAAGCACAATTTGGTGATTATGATTTAGAAAAGACTAGGAAGGAAGTTGATCTTTTCAAGCTTCAAGTACAATAAAAGGATGAGGAGCTCACCAAGCTTAAGGAGGAATTTCATCAAAACAAGAGAAGGAATCATGAATAAGTCATATCCATGACAAATCAGTTGCATAAAGCAAAGAAAAGGGAAGACACTTTGTCAAGCCATATTGAACAAAGGCACGAGGACCTGAAAAAACTTGAAGGACTAATTGGTAAATATAAGGAAGATGTCTCCCCCCTTAAATATTAGTTGGAAAAAGCAAAGAAACAAGCACAAGGAGCTAAAAGTGTGATGAAAGTTTTGGCCCCCTTAGAGGTATAAGTCAATGAAGTTGAAAAGGAAAGAAATACAATGACATGCCAACTAGAAGAAAATGATGATGACATCTTCAAACTAAAATAATATATCATCTCTCTCAAGGCCAAAACATGTGAAGCAACAAGGATAAAGGAAGAAATGGAGATCAATCTAGAAAAGAAGGATGAAGAACGTGAGAAAATGAAAGAAGAAATTGATCTCCTAAAGAAAGAAGTTGATCACAAGAACAAGAGTATTAAGATATCTCAAAACCTAGATGACATCCTAAATCATCAAAGATCTCTTCTTGATAAATCATGTCTTGGTTAAGCAGGTGAACTCTCAAATAGTAATGATGCAAACCTTAATACTTCAAACAACAAGAATGTGGAGAAGCTTGGAAGAAATATTGGTGCCCCCAGTTCCAGAAAAGGTAAGGAGAAGAGTCAAGATGACATTGCAAGAAACCCTACTTCAAGAAGATATGCAGATGGTGTCAAGAATGCAAGAAGCAATAAATTTGATAAATGAATCTCAATACAAAATGACTTTGGAAGTAATTCAAGGAAATCTCCATCTTCTAGGTAACAAAGTATATTTTTTGTTTATTTCTATTCTTTTACAAATTTTGGGCACATGGCAAAGGATTGCATGGAAATGGTCCCCATTAGTCTCCTAGAAGTAACTTTGCAAGAAGAAATCATGCATCGTCATACAGAATGGAATGCTTCAATTTCCATAACATTTGACATATGGCTCATGATTGTAACATTTGGGTCCCTAAACAAGCTAAAAACATGTCTACCAAGTAAGAAAAGAAAGTCAAACAAGTATTGAGAAGGAAGCAAATTGGATCAGAAAATGTATTGAACACTCAAAGAATCAACCCATGTTGATATGATAACTACATGTTTGGCATATATATTTCAAGTTTTGATGATGAAAAATGCCAAGAATAAGACCATGCATATTGTTAGGGGCAGATTGTGTTTCTTTACTATTCTTGCAAAATCTATCCATGAAGAGCCCTATGAAATTTGTGATGAGTCACACATGAATAATCATCTCTTGATAGATCAACTATTAGGAGTAACTCCATTGAAAACAAATCATGATATTATGAAGATGTCTTCCACTTGATCACAAGGCAACAATCTTTCCTATCTTGAGAAAGAAGAAGAGTTAGAGGAGTTTCTGCAGGCAGGGGGAGTTGGTTCATCACATGAAGAAATGAAAACACATCTATCATGGACCACATTTCTAGAAGGAAGAGTACCATGACAAGGGGAACAACATATCTATCATGGAGAACTATCATTAATGAAGAAAATACAATGAGGAGAAGAAATCTGTTAGGGGGAGTACTTGGGAACCCCATTTTCCATTGATGTCAAAGGGGGAGAAATTGTTGAAAGGGAAAGAATATTGCCATCAATGACAATGATTGAGACTATTGGTCAAGGTTGTCATTGATATCAATGTGGCATTGTTTGTGATGGAAAATATTCTTGTGATACATGCCCTAACCTCTTGCAAACCCTAGGAGAAAACCTTAAGCATGAATATGATGCATGATCTAATAATGGATGAAGAATTCCTTACCATAAAACCCTCCTAGGCACATTCATGCATAATAATGAAAATATGATGTTCTAGCCTTGTTGAAGATGCTTATTATGCCCTTAAGATACATGAATGGAAGCCTATGTGTATGGAACTATAAGCCTATGAAGAAGACCTTCACATACATGAATGAAGCCCTAATCCTAATGAAGAAGAACTTGGCCTAATGAAACCCCAACTAAATGGTATCCTTTCTCTTGATGAAGAAGCCCTAATCCTTTATACCTTGAATCATGATGACGAAAGCCTAATCCTAATAGGCCCATTAACGTCAAGCCTTGAAGGAGCCCTAGGCATAAAATATTAAGAGCTTCCATGAATAAAATTATAATGAAAACCTCACAATTTAAGTTTCTTGATGGTAAAATGATCTTACTTAAGGATGGGATTTGCATAAGCTTGTAAAGGGCTTTTCCCTCTTTCCAACAAGTTATTAGTTGTCCTCTAATTCCTCATAGTCAAAGAGAAAATGATTTTTCAAGTTGAAATAAATAATTTTTTAATTATGGCTGACATGAGCCTACATGAACAAGTCGGCTCCATGTCCAAGGGATTTGTCTCTTTGTCAAAGGTATAACTAGCATAAATAAAATTTTGGACTTCTCATTCCAGGCATCAATTTCGGTGAAGAATTTAGAGAAAAGGGATAGAAGAAGAAAGGAGGTCGAGGAGAACATAAACGACTATATTTTGGGTTAATTCCTCTTTTAATATTTCTATGTTGGACTACAGATATCGATTTTACAGTCTCCTGTGGGTGGATACAGGGCTTAGATATGTGGATAAGAGGCTAACAACTCGGACAACTACCTGCGATAGGCACAGTCACTCAGACTTGTAACTCACCTTAGAATTGTAGAGGCCAGATCCTTCACAACCATCTGTGGAGGAAAGCCACCTGTGACAACTACATTGTCAAGTCTGAGACTGCTAGATGTGGAGATATTATACTTCAAATCAATAATAAAAATAGTGAATAGTCACATAGAGAGGCTTGGACTTAAACTTCTACAAATCGGAGGGTCATACCCATGGTAAATCTGTGGTAACAAGACACAAGCCTTGAACTTGAGGTCGCAAAATAAATTCAGACAATTATCTATGGAAAGATAGACCTGTGCTCAGAATTTCAAATTAATAGTGACAGTCACATGTGGAACCCAATATTCTGTGATTGGAAGCTCAGATCTATGATCTAGAAGGCCCAGACTTCAGACTAGTGGAACAATCATATAAGAGGCTCGAACGCGACTCTTTCCAGATCAGATCAAGGACAATCACAATTCAGATTTAAGATCTATCTATGGTATCTCAGACCTATGGTCAATATACCTGTGGAAGCTCATTTTAGAGGCTCGAACAAGTGGTATTAGAGCGTAGGTCACGAGTTTGATACACGCCTGGTGCGTGTTGAGGTGGAGATTATCAGACCTTGGATAAAGCAATGCTCCCCGTGTGTTTCGTGACATGTAATAACTACCTCTCGTGGATCCTTATCTCTGGCGATATGATCATTGATTAACACCTGAGGGTTTTGGTGTAACGACAATCATGATTCCAAAATAAATACTTTTGTTGCGTGGCTATGCACTTTTTATATCAAGAGAATAACTATTTAACAATGAAATAATGGTTTTAAAAAATTTCACCATTGTGGTACACCATCTTGTTGTATTATAGAGGCATTCCTTTATTATCAAATGTTACTAATAAGGCCAAAGCTAAATGCATTGAAGGATTCTATTGATGGGGAAAGATGTACCACCAATAGTAAGGGGATCTCCTCGATGCAAAGTCCCAATTAGACCTCACATGATTTGGGGTAGGAGTCCCATTCGATGTGTGGCTCCACTGCCAACATGTGTGTTTCCTCTTGGCGTTCAAATGAAAATATTTTAATGTGAGGGTAAGAATGAGATACTTAAAAAATTAGGATGAAATCAACATACAATTGATAACTTATAGAAAAAGGTACAAGAATATGAAAACAAAATAATGAGGAATATATTGTTGAATATGTTGTCATTGATGTCAAAGCAGGTGCAAGTGCAACAAGTGTAGGCATGTGCAGGATATAGAGTGAGCATAGATATCGTCATTGATGTGAAATTTAGTTGGAGGTTTGATGATGTCCATAGGATGATGTAGCCTTATGTTCAGGATGATGCGACTTGATGATGTAGTGATGAAACCCTAGCTCTATGATTTGGTTTCCTTGAAGGTTGGACATACCTTGTGTTTGTTGAAGTTTTTGCAGTAGGAGATCAATGATTTTACCTCAAAGACCCTCACCATTAGATTATATCCATCATGCTGATTTCATTGACATGTGGAATGTTTCGTGGGCCTTCACGATTTGAGAGATACACCCTGTCAAAGTTGAAACCCAATTTCTGGGCAAAAACCACAAAGCATGGATGATGTGTTAGAATTTCTTTGGCTCCAAAGTTAATGGTGTAGCAGTGCATAAGTAGCATGGCTGTGGACCACACTTAGAGAGAAAAGCACATTCATTGAAGGGTTATGGCACACTTAAGTTTTCCTGATCCACAATCTTAGCAATTTTGGCGCCAAATAATATTTGAACCAAAATTAAATTAAAATCACAAATATTTTCCTCCTACTTTGGGAAGTTGGGTTTTGAAGACAAATTATGATTTTTTCCCTAATTCAACTCAAAATTGGCTATAAAATTAAATTTTGAAATTTAAATTTCAAAATTTTCGTCCTTCATGCTAGCCCCCTCCAAAAACTCAAGTCGGATCACTCTAAGGGTCGTGATCCTTTGCACCGGTATACAACTATAAATTGGCATCTAAGCGCACTCAGTGGGGAAGTAATTTGGATCTTTTCTGAAGTCAAAAGTGAGAATTTTCCTACGATAGATGCGAGCTTTCTGAAGCAAGAGCAAGTCTATTTTCTGAGCTCCTTTCAAACTATGAGGTAGGTTATTTTGAGGATGTTTCTCTGCATCTAACTATCTCATTCCTTGTGGCCTAGTTAATATTTGAAGATATGTTTTGGGCTTAAGGTCTCTCACTGGTTTTGGGTTACATCTTTGTGATTGGGTTTCAATTGAGGTTAATCCATAGATTCCTTAAGGCATTTTTGTCTCTTCTTTCTGAGGACATATGACCCTTAATTTGAGACAAGATATGTGAAAATTGGTGGGATTTCTCTGGTGTTTCAACTCTAGTTTTTAAGGTTATCCCTGCGGTTTGGGCTAATTTTGCAAATATTAGAGGGTTAGATATCTATAGATAAGTTCAAATTTTTGAGGAACAAAAGTTCAATCTTGTGGAAGCCCTCAAATATGTGACCCTGTGATGTGAGAAATATCTTGGCACTGGGATACAAGGAACATATCGGCCTTATGATGAAATGGATATCTTTCCCTTGTGGCATTCAAGAAGGTTTTCACTGAATTCCTCAAGTTCTTCTGGTAGGCTTCATCGTCTCACATGAAACTGAAGCAAGATAAATCATATAGTGATTCTTCTAGTAGAGGATTTGAACTTCTAGGCAATAATCCAATGACACAATAATTATAATCGTCAACAGTCCTGCATACTTGATTTGGAACTGTTTGAATTACACTTGCTGGGAAATACAATTACAACTCTGCGTACAAAAATTGTCAGGTACTTGCGTGATTATTTGTGGCTATTTATCTACAATTTGATTGGTCTACCTCTTAGCATCCATGATTGTTCTTAAATAAGGTGATCTCACATTATCTTGAAGAAGTTCTTGGATAATGTTGATCCCATATTAAGTAGAAAATTTACCCTTCTGTTGTGGCCTTAAAGAATCATTGTAACACTTCGTTGGAAGGCACAACTTCTGAGCAAATATGTCTAGGCTCCTGTGGAGTGCCAAAGGAGGCATATGAAGTATTTAAGGACATCAAGTTTACATGCAAACCCTTGTGCATTTTGTGGTCCATAACTCACAGTCCCTTGAAGGAGTTATATATATTAATCTATCCAGTCGGACTAAGAAAGCACAGTGAGAGGACATCTAAACTCTGTGGCCAATCTCACTATCATATATTTGCCACAAGATAATTGATATCAATATTTCATTATACTTTTGAGGCATAATTTGATTATGGTTTCAATGTGTAGCAGTCTGGAAAGTTATATAAATTAAGACAAACAATAAAGGATTACACATATAGTTATGATGTAGAATTGTAGTATGGCTTGAAAATTTGATAAGCAAATATCTATGATAGTGAATCTTATTAAGTAGTGAAGAAAATTTGTGAAGTAATTACAATCATTACATTGACCAATGTGTTGTGAAATTTGTTGAATACGAGGAGAGGCTAACTAAATCTTTATGAAACTATAATTTATTCCCCTTGATGAATTGTTGTAGGAGGTCATAGTGAAGAACTTATCTCAGAGGTATGAAACAATAATAATTGATTGTTGTGCTAATTATGTATTATCTAGGACCATTAGAAAATTGATGATACAAGCTTGAAGATCGTATTCAAAATGAATGACTGCAAATTTTTTTATACATGATGCAAAGGGGGCTGGTATAGTAGTGGTTGAATTATCAATTGTGGAGGGTCGTTTGCATGTAAGAGAAGTTGATAAATACTTGGGATTGTAGTATTATTTGGTTAGATGCCTAATGTGATAAACATAAGAAAAATTGATTGGATCTAGGGTTTGTAGTACAAATATTTGATTGACCAAAATAAATTTTGTAATTGGTGTAGAAGGAGAGTCAAAAAGACTGGAAACAATGATAGAAACATCATAGGCAGGGAGATTTATAGCAACAATAATGACAATGAGAGTGGTGGCATCAACATAGGAGGAGGCGTGGCAACGAAATGAGCTAGCAGTGAGTACAACAATGGTGACAACAAGTTCAATGGGAAGCAAAGGTTGAAGTGTGTAATAGGGGAGTTGATTTTCACTAGGGGATTGAAGACCCCTTCATATTATATCTGTAAACTCCTTAGAAACCATTGGGGAGTCGTGTACTTCCTTCCAGCTCAGCTGGTAAAGTTGTATGTAAACCATACATAATGCAAACCTTGTGTTGAGATAGTACATACGTAAATAAGGAAGTACCAGAAGTTAATTACAAATCCGTTAACAATAGGTCACTAGCATTAGTGTGGAATAAAAGAGAAAATATTCAAAAGAAAACATAAGATAAATAGTTATGAATTAGTTCATCAACGTATGACCAATATGAAGTATCAGATAGCCATTACGACCACCATGAATGTGCATGTGAATTGATGCCAAAAGAGAAGATCTCTTCATTGATAATGCCACAAACTCAAATACATGTCCAACAATTCCATCAAAATCCAATAGTGAGGTGGGCTGCTCATATCATCTCCAACATAAACTCCTTATCTCACCACAACTTAGCGTAAAGTATGCTAGGAGCAAGTGCTCCAAGCTACCTCAAGTGAAAACAACAATCTAAATGTTAAAATAATTCAAGTGCTAAAAGCCTAGAGTTTATTGGCATGAGGATACATTTATACAAGTGGTAGGCAACTCTTCGCTTTTCCTATGACCTTTCAAATACATCATGATCTAGTGGAATCCTATGTGATTTTCATATTTCAAATGACTCTTGGATGACTTTTAGCATTTTAACATTTGCATAATTATGAAAATAATAATATTTACAATAATAAAAGAGATATGAGGAAAGAAATAATATGTAAAATCATATAAACGTTGTGATGAATTGTGATGTTCCAGTTTGGAAGGGAGGTATTATTTTTTGGAAGAGATCTTGTGTATCGAAATAAATAGATCATGATCTCTAGGCTTCATTCTCCATTTCATAACAAAAAGAAGGCACACATTGTTGAATCATGCTCCTCCACACTCTTCTCCCAGGATTGTTTCACTTCTTCTTTCACATATGTGGAACTCTATCCAAGTAAATCAACCAAACACATCTTGAATATAAGCTTGAAAATTTGATTCTTTGAGTCGAACTAGGTTTGTTTGATGTTTTGTTGTCACTACTATAACAATCTCCAAAATTTTGGCCCACAACTAAATTTTGGAGCCTAATTTGACTTTGCATGCTGTTGTCACAAGCACTAAGAGTTATTGCATATGTTTTATCTAAGTGTCCTTGTCCAATTTGCAAGAAAATCCAAGTGTCTTCTTTTAGCATGTGGGTTGTCGCACAATGCACAAAAGCTAGTTTTGGTGGTTTAAAGGGGTAATCTTTGTGCAAATGAGTTGGTCTTACCATGTAGACATGTGTTACACTCATTTCCAAAGTTTCAAGCACTATCGCACAATTGTCTTCACGGTCTTCGCAAAGTGTATCTTTGGTGTAAGTCATCACTGTTAACACCGGAAAATCGTACACCTGTTAGTACAATCCAGAAGACACTAAATAGTGTCTAGAGGAATGCACAAGTGAATATTTTGCAACTAAATATATCATGAAGTTTAATAGTCAAAGTTATCCTAAGGTCAAAAGTCTATAAATAAAAAATAATTAGGGTCATGTGTTTATTTCTTCTATAAACATGCATGCACAAAATATCCTTCGAAAGCCACATGGTTGCAGAAAAGGATGACTCAACGATCCGGTATCACTCTACACACTTGCGACCGATTCTATGACATGAGCACAATACAATGCAACCAAATTTGAGCCACCTTGGAGATATTCGACCCTCATTAGAATCATCTTGTCCTACTCATGTGTCATTATCATGCATGAACCAATAGGGGGAAGAAGGATTCAAAAAATTCTATATAAACAGGCCATGGGAGAACCAAAACATGAGACATTGTTATGCTGGCCAAATTGTTGTTTGAGCAAACTACCATTGCACCGTTGAAGCCAAATAAGGGAAGAAAACTAGCATGTTGGCCATATTTTTGCTAAGTAATCCATCATCTTAGTGAGAGAAGAGGAATCCACCATTGGAGAGTCTTCATACTTATTTTAGAGAGAGGATAAACTTGCAAAGAGATTGAGAAAGAGAAACCCCCTTGCTGAGGATTTTTGGGCTCCATAGCTCAAAGAATTCCCTTCAAGTGTCTAAGATTCATTTATTGTACTCAACCTATACTACCAACAGTCAATACAGGGAGATTTTTCCATTATATTTTGATTTGTTTGCTCCATTTGAGCATTGTTTGTGTATTTACCTCTTTGTTTAGTTTATGTTTATGTATGCATTATTTCCAATATTTGCAATTGTGTGTTTATTTAAGTATGTCCACTAACAACACCAATTATGTTTGTGATCTTTTGCAGGGAGCAATCAAATGCTAAGGAGGTGTCTTTTGGTACACGTGTGTCCTAAATACACTACCACAAGAATGGCGACTCCACTGTTATCTTTTCATTAATCTAAAGTTTTTTTTTGCAGGACCTCCTCTCTGCACTACCATTCTACATGGTGCTTAACACCTCTCTGGAATTTTTATAGACCCCAAGGATCTGTTCTGAGACCACAAAAGTGAAAGATGTCCTTTTCTTTCTCGCCCGTGCGAATTTTTGTCTAACAGATGCGCAGTCAACAAAAAGCAAAAAAGGAGCCTTGTATTTGTCTTTTTACTTTGGTGATTGACAACCTTTAGTGAGTTGTCTTGACCTCAGCATTCCACATTTTCCGTTTAATACCCCTGATTACTTTACTAACCTCAATTGGTGAATAAATTAGAGTATTTTTATTTTCCATTTGCAAATGCACACATATATTAATTAGGGAGAAAAGTAAGTGGTCAAATTCCACTTTTTTTTATAACCTATTTTGCTTAAATTTTCTGCAAATCGCATAGCTTAAATTAGTAAAGGAGTAAGTGGCCCATCATCCGCAAATATTTCTACTAACCAAAGCATTTCATTCATCATTTTTAGGGACTAGGAGAAAACGTTATTAGATAAAGTAAGTAATTTGTTCTTCCCTTGCGTCTCTGAGACGAAACTGAGATTGCACATGAAAAATTTCTCGAAAGCATTTTAGTTTCCATCTTCCTTGTTAAACTCCACATTGTTTAATAGGAAAAGAGTAAGTGGCCCATAATCCACAATATATTTCTTTTTTCCATGCAAGGAACATCAAAACTTAGTGTAATCAGGAGTAACTTGTAAAGGATCACCACATATCCGCATCTTATCACACTTTATATGTTCACTTGCATCACACACTAAGCTTCCATACACTTTGTACTCAAGGGCATCCAATTTTCAGAGCTTTGGGTACTTAATCTACTTTGGATTACAAAATCACTCCATAATTGAATTAAGACTCCTTAAAAACAACCATAACTTGAACAAACTAAGTTTCCCTACAGGGGCCACCAAAAAATTTATAGTTCAGGTTAGGACCATTGTGAGTAGGCATCCCAGCTGCCATGGTCATGTTACACCTTTGAAACATAGTTTTTGACTTTTTAGGGAGCTTAAAATCCTTCAATCATGCCATGGAAAAGAATACCCGAGCATGGCAAAGACCCCATTCAGAGGGGGTTCGACTTAGGTCCAGTGCGTATGGTACTCTTTGGGGCTACTTGACCCATCTAGTGCTTGATACTAGTAACTAACTACTAAGAAGCTAAATACTTGAATGCTCACATGAGATGAAGGAAATTTAGTGGAAATATATAGGGCATCCTTTCCTTATAGGTGACGGTGCAGGAAACACTTGAGCTTCATTACCATTATCTTGGTTGATTCTTCGGCTGCTAAAAGGCGACACTAGTTCTTTCGAGACATTGCCCCAAGAACCATCATAAGATATCTTCGCAAGGCTCACTTAATTTGCGAGTGGACATGATGATTAAGTGTACATAGGATTTTAATCATATGCAACAAACAAAAACCTTTTTCTTGTTTTCTTGATCACATAGTTTAATTATTAAAGGAAAATAAACCATTTATATTTTCACTTTGTCTTATGTATGTGATCATATTTCATTGATACTTATTTCCTTTCCTGACCATACACAGAGTAACACACACTCTAATCGACACCATAGGGGACCCCACAACTCCCTATCGATCTAGATGTTTTCTAAACCTTCCTCCATTATCAGGAGGTGTTTCAGGACTCCCACCATTTAGGCGTAGAAGACATCACACAACCACCATTATTGGATATTCCTTTATTGGTGCATATTTTCTCAAAACTCCTCCTTGGAAAAGTACACCCTTCACCACTCTAGAAGGATCCCCACATGCGAGCCCCTTAGGGAGTGCACACTCCACTACTCCAGACAATCCCTGAGACATCCATCAAGGTAGTTCTCCCAAGAACTCCCCACAGAGGACCCCTTTGGACATAGCTATCCAGAATCACTTTTTGATGGCAGGTAATGCGCAGATCCCATTTTTAACTTCACTAAACCTACCAAATTTAAGCAAGCTAACCAATGACCCGATCGCTAATGGCCAAAATCGGATGGCTATGGCCACCAATCTCCCTTTGGATATTCCAAAGTTTGAAAGAAAATAGGGTGAATACCCAGGGAACCATGTCATGAATTTTCACCTATTGTGTTAGTCTAATAGTATCACCGACAATACTATTAGATTATGACTATTTCAGTGCACCATAAGAGGACCTCCAACAAAATGGTATGTCGGCTAGTCTTTTGCGTCGCACGAAGACTTTAGCTCATCAGCTACACCTTTCCTCACCTTCTTCCAGCTCCTGGTCTGCCATGATTTAGGTTTGGAACTTCTCACCCACTTCAAACAAGCACCCGCTACTCACATCTCGAACCATATCCATGAATGGTTAAAATGGTGTAGCCTGTGAAAAATCCAATGTGAAGATAAAGTCTTCTTGGACTTATTCCTGAGATCCCCAAATTTGAAATCTTCAAGGACGTGGAAAATTTGTCCCAAAGACCGAGGAAGAAGCCATTAGTAAAGCCCAACAACTGGAGCTTATCTATACCCAATCCGGGTACATTTATCATATGCTCCCAGATGCCCCATGCCTGCAACGTACAAAGAGATCCCAGGCACATCCAATGCTGTTGATGGATTAATTGGGTCCATATCCCAAAATCAACGCAAAAAAAACTACCAATACCCTAGATATTCATTCAATGACCAAGCATTTGATGCTATGAAAATCACACTGCCATTGCAACATACAAGATATTATCATGGTCAATCGACATCAATGTAGAATACAGTTAATAGGGTTAACCAATATTAGCCCCCCCAAGGAGGCCCATATCCTACCCCACAGGGAAACCAATACTCCTCCAGGAATACAAACATGATGTCCTCTTCCCAGAATCCATACATTAACTAGGGATAAGGAAACCAATATTCTCCTTTCCCACCATCGTAAAGCAATGCAAGGGTGAATCTATTGCAACAAAAAAAATCGTAGGAACAACTAAATTTGGCTAATCCTTCAAATGTTGCTAAGAAAAAATCAAAAAGTAAGCCAAAGTGAGAACCCAAGCAGGGGGAAGCAACCAACAAAAACCCCCATGAGCACCAGGAAGGGGAACCCCAACCAGAATCAAAACTAGTGAATGACCAACAATAACCCACAGAAACAAGGTAAGAACATAAGTCTACAGACTAATCCTTCATGTGCTATCTATGGGGAATACGATCATTATACCCACCATTGTCCTAAACTTCCTTATTTAAAAAGGATACAAGGAAGTAAGGGGAAAGGAGGTTAACAAAAAATAGTGATGCAAGACCCCTTCCCCCATCAGGGAGTATTTAACACACAACAATAAACTCCCCACTCTCATACATCTGGAGGGAACCCCCATAAT
>APFE031089637.1:18925-50934 GCA_000404065.3 Pinus taeda | reverse complement strand
GGCTACATGCCTCTGAACTGTTCCAAACTGTGTTACAATGAGGCTCGAAGGCCTATTTATTATTGAGAAATAATGGAAAACCCTTCACAATCCAAAACCTAACCTTAGAAGATGAAACGCCAAATTTTGGGCCCCGTTTTGGGTAAATTGGTACATCAATTTCCTGGGGTCATAACTTTGGCATACGATCTACGTTTAACGCGTATGATAGCTCGTTAGAAAGATCTATTCGAGAACTACCACTTTGGGAAGGGAAACATCGGTCCATGGACCCATTTTGCCCCCAGATTTCCCAAAAAACGTCGATTAGGGCCTCAAAACGGCTCCGGAAGTTCAGGACCCGAAAAACTGCTAAAAATAGTAAGTTGTGCTACAATTAACGAAACTGAAAAATGCTAAGAGAAACAATGATGGGGGTCCAGATGGACTTGGCAGGTGGCCACCAATATCCACCTGGATTAGTTATTGAAGAAGAGAAAGGATTGGAGTCCTTGGGTCGACGCCCCAAAACTGACAGGGTTGGTGCCTTAAAGGATAGGGTTGGAGCCCTAGAGGGTCAAAGTCCTCAAGAAACTAGGTCGGTGCTTGAAGCAGATATAGGATTGGAGTCCTTGGGGTTGGTGCCTCAGAATTGACAAGGTCGGTGCCTTGGAAAGTCCAAGTTGGTGCTTGGCAACACGTTGGAGCCTAGAAGATTCAAGATTGGTGTCTTCATCTAGGGTTGGAGCCCTATATAAATTTTACTTGATTCATTGTAAATATTATATTAATAAAAACATTTATTCTTACTGTTCATTTTGTGTTCTAAAAATAAGTGACCTAACTGGTAAAACTAACAATTGAAAATAAATACTAATTCACCCCCCCCAATGTTTCCAACATTATTGTTGTGCTGGGAAAGGAGGATACTAGTTTTCTTGTTCCTGGATAATGTACTAACTTGAGGGAGCGAACATCATGTATATATTCCTATAGGAGTATTGATTCCCTTGAGGGAGGAGGTATGAACCTCTTTGCGGGAGCTGGTATTGGTTAACCCTGTTGACTATGTTCTGCATAGGTGTGGGTTGACCATTATAGTACCTTGAATGTTGCAATGGTGGTGTGTTGTGGGTAGCAACATATGCTTGGCAATTGAACGAATACCCATGGTTTTCGTAGTTGTTGCAGTGGTGATTTTGGTATAGGGAGCCAAATATTTCGTTAGAACTATTGGATGCGCCTAGGATCTCTTTGTAAGTTGGAAGGCGCAGGGTGTCTAGAAACACATGATAAGTTTTCCCAAAATGGGTATAGATAAGCTCCGACTGCTAGGCTTTACTAATGGCTTCTTCGTCGGTTTGCAGGGATGAATTTTCCACGTCCTTAGAAATTTCAAATATGAGGGATCTGAGGAATGTGTCTAGGAGGACTTTATCTTCAAACTGGGTTTTGCATAGGCTACGACGCTTTCGCCATTCATGGAGATGGTCCAAGATGTGCATAGCGGGTGTTTGTTTAAAGTTGGTGAGGAGTTCTAGAGCTGAATCCTGGCGGACTAGGTGTTGAAAAATGGTGAGGAAAGCAGTAGCTAATGAGCTAAATTTCTCATGTGACATAGAGAGCTGGTCCACATACCATTTCGCGATAGGCCCAATTAGGGTGCATTGAAATAGTTGTAATCCAATAATATGTTCTATGATATTATTAGACGAATACCACAGGGGAAATGTCATGACATGGTTTCCTGGGCCTTTGCCCTGTTTTCCTTCAAACTTTGAAATGTCTAAGGGGAGCTTGGAGGGAATAACTAGCCAATTTTGGCCATGGGCGACTGAGTCATTGGTTAACTTGATTAAATCTGGTATATTTAGCAAAGCTAAGAATGGGATCTGTGCATTACCTACCATCATGAAACGATTCTAGAAGATCTTGAAAAATCCCTTTGAAGAGGCTTAGAGCAGGGGCAGAACTAGGGCTTCTCATTGAAGTCACATCGAAGATTTGAGGAGATCATTGAAGACCATGATGCATTAGTAATCATGAAGTGACTTAGAGAGGTTGCTTGGGTACGATGAAATGCAGTGGCGATACGTTCTAATTGACAAGGTTGTCATTGATAATGTTGCGTGGAAGACTACAGTGAAGCTAAAGATTGACAAGGCTCGGTGAAGAATATTTTGGGAGTGGTGAGATACTATCAAACCCATCTAGACAAAGTACAAGAGTGGGTTGGATCCCAGAGCGTTGGTGCCGGAGGTTGGAGCCTCGAACAACAAGGTCAGTGCCTTCGAGAATAGGGTTGGAGCCCTAAAGGATCGAAGTTCTCAAGAATCTAGGTTGGTGCCTGAAGAAGATAAAGGATTGGAGCCCTTGGGTCGGTGCCCCAAAACTGATAGGGTTGGTGCCTTGAAGGATAGGGGTTGAGCCATAGAGGATCAGAGTCCTCAAGAAACTAGGTCGGTGCCTGAAGCAGATATAAGGTTGGAGTCCTTGGGGTTGGTGCCTCAGAATTGACAACGTCAGTGCCTTGGAAAGTCCAAGTTGCTGCTTTGCAACAGGTTGGAGCCTGAAAGCTTGAAGATTAGTGTCTTCATCTAAGGTTGGAGCCCTATATAAATTGTACTTGATTTATTGTAAAGATTATATTAATAAAAGCATTTATTATTATTGTTCATTTTGTGTTCTAAAAATAAGTGATCTAATTGGTAAAAATAACAACTGAAAATAAATACTGATTCACCCCCCCTCTCAGTATTTCCAATAGTGTTGTTGTACTGGGAAAGGAGAATACTAGTTTTCTTGTCCTTGGATAATGTACTGACTTGAGGGAGCGAACATCATGTATGTATTCCTATAGGAGTATTGATTCCCCTGAGGGAGGAGGTATGAGCCTCCTTGCGGGAGCTGGTATTGGTTAACCCTATTGACTATGTTATGCATAGGTGCGGGTTGACCATTATAGTACCCTGAATGTTGCAATGGTGGTGCGTTGTGAGTAGCATCATATGCTTGGCCATCGAACAAATACCCAGGGTTTCGGTAGTTGTTTCCGTGGTGATTTTGGGATAGGGACCCAATTAATCCGTTAGAACTATTGGATGCACTTAGGATCTTTTTATAAGTTGGAAGGCACAGGGCATCTAGAAACACATCATAAATGTACCCATAATGGGTATAGATAAGCTCCAGTTGCTGGGATTTACTAATGGCTTCTTCCTCAGTTTACGAGGATGAATTTTCCACAACCTTACAAATTTTTGATATGAGGGATCTAAGGAATATGTCCAGGAGGACTTTATCTTCAAATTGGGTTTTGCATAGGCTACGACGCTTTCACCATTCATGGAGATGGCCGGAGATGTGCATAGCGGGTGTTTGTTTAAAGTTGGTAAGGAATTATAGACCCGAATTGTGGCAGAACAGGAGCTGAAAAATGGTGAGGAAAGCAATAGCTAATGAGATAAATTTCTCATGTGACGCAGAGGGCTGGTCCACATACCATTTTGTGGCAAGCCCAGTTAGGGTGCATTGAAATAGTCATAATCTAATAATATCTTCTGTGATATTATTAGACGAACACCACAGGTGAAATATCTTGACATGGTTTCTTGGTCCTTCAACCTGTTTTCCTTTAAACTTTGGAATGTCTGAAGGGAGCTTTGTGGGCATAGCTAGCCAATTTTGGCCATGGGCAATTGAGTCATTGGTTAGCTTGATTAAATCTGGTATATTTAGCGAAGCTAAGAATGGGATCTGTGCATTACCTACCTTCATGAAACGATTCTAGAAGATCTTAAAAAAGCCCTTTGAAGAGGCTTAGAGCAAGTGTAGAGCTAGGGCTTCTCATTGAAGTCACATTGAAGATTTGTGGAGATCGTTGAAGACCATGATGCATTAGTAATCATAAAGTGACTTACAGAAGTTGCTTGGGTATGATGAAATGCAGTGGTGATACGTTCTAATTGACAATGTTGTCATTGTAAATGTAGCGTGGAAGACTACAATGAAGCTGAAGATTAACAGGGCTCGGAGAAGAAGATTTTGGGAGCGGTGAGATACTATCAAACACATCTAGATGAATTACGAGAGTGGGTTGGAGCCCAGAGCATTGGTGCTCGGAGGTTGTAGCCTCAAACAACAAGGTCTGTGCCTTGGAGAATAGGTTGGAGCCCTAGAGGATCGAAGTCCTCAAGAATCTAGGTTGGTGCTTGAAGAAGATAAAGGATTGGAGTACTTGGGTCGGTGCCCCAAAACTGACAGGGTTGGTTCCTTCAAGGATAGGGTTGGAGCTCTAGAGGATCAGAGTCCTTAAGAAACTAGGTTGGTGGTTGAAGCAGATATAAGATTGGAGTCCTTGGGGTCGGTGCCTTGGAAAGCCCAAGTTGGTGCTTGGCAATAGGTTGGAGCTTGGAAGATTGAAGATCGATGTCTTCATCTAGGGTTGGAGCCCTATGTAAATTGTACTTGATTCATTGTAAACATTATATTAATAAAATCCTTTATTCTTATTATTCATTTTGTGTTCTAAAAATAAGTGATCTCACTGGTAAAAATAACAATTGAAAAGAAATACTGATTCACCCTCCTTCTCAGTATTTCCAACACTGTTGTTGTGCTGGGAAAGGAGAATACTAGTTTTCTTGTCCCTGGATAATGTATTGACTTGAGGGAGCGAACATCATGTATGTATTCCTATAGGAGTATTGATTCCCCTGAGGGAGGAGGTATGAGCCTCCTTGCGGGAGTTGGTATTGGTTAAGCTTGTTGACTATGTTATGCATATGTGCGGGTTGACAATTATAGTACCCTGAATATTGCAATGGTGGTGCGTTGTGGGTTGCATCATATGCTTGGCCATTGAACGAATACCCTGGGTTTTTGTAGTTGTTGTTTTGGTGATTTTGGGATAGGGACCCAATTAATCCGTTAGAACTATTAGATGCGCCTAGGATCTCTTTATAAGTTTGAAGGCTTAGGGCATCTGGAAACACATGATAAATGTACTTAGAATGGGTATAGATAAGCTCCAGCTGCTCAACTTTACCAATGGCTTCTTCCTCGGTTTGCAGGGATGAATTTTCCACATCCTTAGAAATTTCAGATATGAGGGATTTGAGGAATATGTCCAGGAGGAATTTATCTTCAAACTGGGTTTTGCATAGGCTACGAAGTTTTCGCCATTCATGGAGATGGTCCGAGATGTGCATAGTGGGTGTTTGTTTAAAGTTGGTGAGGAGTTCTATACCCGAATCATGGTGGACTAAGAGTTGAAAAAAAGGCGAGGAAAGTAGTAGCTAATGAGCTAAATTTTTCGTGTGACGCAGAGGGCTGGTCCACATACCATTTCACGACAGGCCCAGCTAAGGTGCATTGAAATAGTCATAATCTAATAATATATTCTGTGATATTATTAGAGGAACACCACAGGTGAAATGTCATGAAATGGTTTCTTGGGCCTTCGCCCTGTTTTCCTTCAAACTTTGGAATGTTTGAAGGGAGATCGGTGGGCATAGCTAGCAAATTTTGGCCATGGGAGATTGAGTCATTGGTTAGCTTGATTAAATCTGGTGTATTTAGTTAAGCTAATAATAGGATTTGTGCATTACCTACCATCATGAAATGATTCTAGAAGATCTTGAAAAAGCCCTTTGAAGAGGCTTAAAGAAGGTGCAGAATTAGGGCTTCTCATTCAAGTCACATTGAAGATTTGTGGAGATCGTTGAAGACCATGATGCATTAGTCATCATGAGGTGACTTAGAGAAGTTGCTTGGGTACGATGAAATGCAGTGGCGATACGTTCTAATTGAAAAGGTTGTCATTGGTAATGTAGTGTGGAAGACTACACTGAAGATGAAGATTGATAGGGCTCGCTGAAGAAGATTTTAGGAGTGGTGAGATACTATCAAACACATCTAGATGAAGTACGAGAGTGGGTTGGAGCCCAGGGGGTTGATGCATGGAGGTTGGAGCCTCAAACAACAAGGTTGGTGCCTTGGAGAATAGGGTTGGAGCCCTAGAGGATCGAAGTCCTCAAGGATCTAGGTTGGTGCCTGAAGAAGATAAAGAATTGGAGTCCTTGGGTAGGTGCCCCAAAAATGACAGGGTTGGTGCCTTGAAGGATAGGGTTAGAGCCCTAGAGGATCAAAGTCCTCAAGTATCTAGGTCGGTGCCTGAAGAAGATATAGGATTGGAGTCCTTGGGGTCAGTGCCTCATAATTGACAAGGTTGATGCCTTGGAAAGTCCAAGTTTGTGCTTGGCAAAAGGTTGGAGCCTAGAAAATTAAAGATCGGTGTCTTAATCTAGGGTTGGAGCACTATATAAATTGTACTTGATTCATTGTAAATATTATATTAATAAAAACATTAATTCTTATTGTTCATTTTGTGTTCTAAAAATAAGTGATCTAATTGGTAAAAATAACAATTGAAAATAAATACTGATTCACTCCCCCTCTTAGTATTTCCAACACTGTTGCTTTGCTGGTAAAGGAGAATACTAGTTTTCTTGTCCCTGGATAATGTACTGACTTGAGGGAGCGAACATCATGTATGTATTCCTATAGGAGTATTGATTCCCCTGAGGGAGGATGTATGAGCCTCCTTGCGGGAGCTAGTTTTAGTTAACCCTATTGGCTATGTTCTGCATATGTGCGGGTTGACCATTATAGTACCTTGAATATTGCAATGATGGTGCATTATGGGTAGCATCATATGCTTGGCCATTGAATGAATACCTAGGGATTTGGTAGTTTTTGCAGTGGTGATTTTGGGAGAGGGACCCAATTAATTCGTTAGAACTATTGGATGCGACTAGGATCTCTTTATAAGTTTGAAGGTGTAGGGCATCTGGAAACACATGATAAATGTACTCAGAATGGGTATAGATAAGCTCCAGATACTGGGCTTTACTAATGGCTTCTTCCTCGGTTTGCAGGGATGAATTTTCCACATCCTTAGAAATTTCATATATGAGGGATCTGAGGAATATGCCCAGGAGGACTTTATCTTCAAACTTGGTTTTGCATAGGCTACGACGCTTTCGCCATTCATGGAGATGGTCCAAAATGTGCATAGCAGGTGTTTGTTTAAAGTTGGTGAGGAGTTCTAGACCTGAATTGTGGCAGACCAGGAGCTAAAAAAAGGTGAGCAAAGTAGTAGCTAATGAGCTAAATTTCTCATGTGATGCAAAGGGCTGGTCAACATACCATTTCACAGTAGGCCCAGTTAGGGTGCATTGAAATAGTTGTAATCTAATAATATGTTCTATGATATTATTAGACGAACACCACAGGTGAAATGTCATGACATGGTTTCCTGGGCCTTCGCCCTGTTTTCCTTCAAACTTTGGAATGTCTGAAGGGAGCTTGGTGGGCATATCTAGCCAATTTTGGCCATGGGCGATTGAGTCATTGATTAGCTTGATTAAATATGGTATATTTAGCGAAGCTAAGAATGGGATCTGTGCATTACCTACCATCATGAAACGATTCTAGAAGATCTTGAAAAATCCCTTTGAAGAGGCTTAGAGTAGGTGTGGAACTAGGGCTTCTCATTGAAGTCACATTGAAGATTTGTGGAGATCGTTGAAGACCATGATGCATTAGTCATCATGAGGTGACTTAGAGAAGTTTCTTGGGTACAATGAAATGCAGTGGTGATACATTCTAATTGACAAGGTTGTCATTGATAATGTAGCATGGAAGACTACCGTGAAGCTGAAGATTGATAGGGCTCGGTGAAGAAGATTTTGGGAGTGTTGAGATATTATTAAACACATCTAGACAAAGTACGAGAGTGGGTTCGAGCCCAGAGGGTTGGTGCCTGGAGGTTGGAGCTTCGAACAACAAGGTCGATGCCTTTGAGAATAGGGTTGGAGCCCTAGAGGATCGAAGTCCTCAAGAATCCAAGTTGGTGCATGAAGAAGATAAAGGATTGGAGTCCTTGGGTTAGTGCCCCAAAACTGGTAGGGTTGGCGCCTTGAAGGATAGGGTTGGAGCCCTAGAGGATTAGAGTCCTCAAGAAACTAGGTCGGTGCCTGAAGTAGATATAGGATTGGAGTCCTTGGGGTTGATGCTTTGGAAAGTCCAAGTTGGTGCTTGGCAATAGGTTGGAGCCTGGAATATTGAAGATCGGTGTCTTCATCTAGGGTTGGAGCCCTGTATAAATTGTACTTGATTCATTGTAAATATTAGATTAATAAAATCATTTATTCTTATTTTTCATTTTGTGTTCTAAAAATAAGTGATCTAACTGGTAAAAATAACAATTGAAAAGAAATACTGATTCACCACCCCCCCAGTATTTCCAACACTGTTGTTGTGCTGGGAAAGGAGAATACTAGTTTTCTTGTCCTTGGATAATGTACTGACTTGAGGGAGTGAACATCATGTATGTATTACTATAGGAGTAATGATTCCCTTGAGGGAGGAGGTATGAGCCTCCTTGCAGGAGCTGGTATTGGTTAACCCTGTTGAATATGTTCTGCATAGGTGCGGGTTGACCATTATAGTACCCTGAATGTTGTAATGGTGGTGCGTTGTAGGTAGCATCATATGTTTGGCCATTGAATGAATACCCATGGTTTTGGTAGTGGTTTCTATGGTGATTTTGGAATAGGGACCCAATTAATCCGTTAGAAATATTAGATGCGCCTAGGATCTCTTTATAAGTTTGAAGGTGCAGAGTGTCTCGAAACACATAATAAATGTACCCAGAATGGGTATAGATAAGCTCTAGCTGCTGGGCTTTACTAATGGCTTCTTCGTCGATTTGCGGGGATGAATTTTCCACGTCCTTAGAAATTTTAGATATGAGGGATCTGAGGAATATGTCCAGGAGGAATTTATCTTCAAACTGGGTTTTGCATAGGCTACGGTGCTTTCGCCATTCATGGAGATGGTCCGAGATGTGCATAGCGGGTGTTTGTTTAAATTTGGTGAGGAGTTCTAGACCCAAATCGTGGCGGACCAAGAGCTGAAAAATGTGAGGAAAACAGTAGCTAATGAGCTAAATTTCTCGTGTGATGCAGAGGGCTGGTTCACATACCATTTTGAGGAAGGCCCAGTTAGGGTGCATTGAAATAGTCATAATCTAATAATATCTTTTGTGATATTATTAGACGAACACCACAGGAGAACTGTCATGAAATGGTTTCTTGGGTCTTTGCCCTATTTTCCTTCAAACTTTGGAATGTATGAAGAAGCTTGGTGGGCATAGCTAGCCAATTTTGGACATGGGCGATTGAGTCATTGGTTAGCTTGATTAAATCTGGTATATTTAGCGAAGCTAAGAATGGGATTTGTGCATTACCTACCATCATGAAAATATTCTAGAAAGCTATAGGCAATAGAGTCTTATGCGGGGATGTCACGAGAGAATTACCTCGATGGGTATCTCTGGGACATTCCGTAGGAGAGGTGTGTGCGATCCTAAAGGGGGTATCTTGTGGAGATCCTTTTGGAGTGGTGAAGGGTGTACTTTGACGAGGAAGAGTTCTGAGCAAAGATGCATCAATAAAGGAAGATCCAATAATGGTGGCCGAGTGAAGTCCTCTTCGCTTAAATGGTGGGAGTCCTGGCACACCTCCCGGTAATGGGAGGAGGTTTAAAAAATGTCTAGATTGATGGGGAGACATGGGGTCCCCTATTGTGTCGTGTTGACACCTAATCCTCATGGGTGGGTGAATTTATGTAAATAGTTAAATTAGGAATGTGAACAGTCATCAGAAGATGAACTGAGCAGTCACACCCTTTTGTATATAACAATAGCCTACCTAATGAAATAGAATGAATCCATTTTACTGCCTATTGGAGTTACTGCTTGGCCTGACATGGTATCAGAGCCAGCTCCTTGTTTTAGCTATTATGCTCCTGTAACTCCTCTGTCCTGGCCTTTGCCTCTGCCTCTGCCTCTGCCTTACTCCCCTCTGTCCTGAAATAACCTGCCTCTGCCATATTCCTTTCCAGCGCTGCGCATCTATCCATACTGTCCAGATAGAAGCGCTGTACGTTAATTTTTTTTTAATAGCGCTGTCATATCCAGTTTTAGCGCTGATGACTGAATAACTCTGCAAATCCTCTGCCAGCTCTGCCCTTTCCACGCCAGTTTTCACTGTTTGTTGCTTGTCCTGCTCATTGCTCTGACGCGTCGTTTCCATGCCAATCTTGCCCGTTACATTGCCATGCTCTTTCCATGGTAGTCTCGCTTGTTGTTATGAAGCGCTAACCTAGAACATGAAATTTTCAGCTTGACTCCTTCTCGTTGAATGATCCATCGAGAATTATTGTTAAGCCTCCTACTAGAACATTTCCCATCTCTCGAACAAATCCCTAGCACCAATCATCGATATACTTTTGCTGTAGTATTCATACCATACCATTCAATGGCGTGGGAATCAGTCTCGGGTCTCTGCGTTTCCATTTGAATGCGGTATATGGTATTTTCTGCCCCCACAGACTCACAACTTGCTATGCAGTAATAGGACCGACGGTTTCTTCTGGAGCCTTACGGAAAGAAGCGCGTCCACTTTGTGAATTATATGCAGACCTCCTGGTAGACATTCGCCTGCCCTGCGAATTGTCTATCAATAAACTGTCTCGTCCGGTGAGCCTGTTCAGTGTTGTCTTCAGAGACTGCATATATATGGTATCAACATTTGAATGTGGTTTCAACATTTGAATGCGGTGTTGAATGTGGTATTGAAGGGCAACATTTTAACGTTGTCCCATATTTAAATCATATTGAATGGAAGGGTCTCTGCGTTTGAACATTCAATTGGTATATTGTATTGATTAGTATATTTAAATCATATTGAATGGTATCGATTGGTATATGGTATCGATTGGACAACGCATTTTTAGTGTGCCTTTAAAATGTCTTTAACGTTGTCCCATATTTTTAAACACTGTCCAACTCTTTAACGCTGCCATATTTTTTATTACTGGCTTCAAGGTCTAGAGAATCAAAGGGATTTATGGTGTTTTTCTTTTCAATGAGCTTTGAAATTGTGATGCCGTTGCTGCTCCAACTTTTTAGAGCTCGCGGTTGATGCCGTTGCTGCTCCAACTTTGTAGAGCTCGAGGTGAATGATTGATTATTGACTGTGATATGAATTAAACAACCAAAATTGTTTCCCACAGAAATTTTTGAGTACATTGTTACTGTATATTGGCAGAAGTATTCTTTTCTATCAACAATTTTTTTTTTACAGAATGCATTCAATCATCTCCATGGTAGGAATTGTTCTCACTAGAAAGGAGAACTATCTTGAATGGTCCCGGATGATAAAAAACACCCTCATATTCAATGAGTTGTGGAAAGGAGTGTGTGTCGGAGAAGGAGACAATGACCCAGTATAGCCTACCTCAGACAAAGAGCTCAACATTTGGGAAAACAAGAACAACAGATCTTTTGCATTAATCGCAACATTTGTAAATCAAGAGGTGAGTTGCCATATTTCATCATATTCAACTGCCTTTGAAGCTTTACAAAAGCTGAAAGAACTCTATGACTCACATTCTACACTTGAAGTCGTCCAACTCATGACTAAACTCTTCACTCTTGAACTGAAAAATAATGATCCTCTTGCTCTTGCATCTGAAGTAAAGTCTATAATGCATGATATCAAATTCACTAAGGTTGAGTTGGATATCCCTCTTATTGCTTTTCTCAAGGCACTTTATCCTACTTACTCCAATTATCTTGAGTCTTTGCAAGCAAATGGAAATCTCAAAGATATAACCTTTGACTCTCTTGTGAAAAAGTTTGCTGAAAGAGAAAAAGCTTTTGGAAAGAAGACAACCCCTGAGTCTTCTGAAGAGACTGTGTGCCTTTCTCATAAAGAAAATCATATTGCTCAAGATTCTACAAGAGGAAGAGTTGGACAAAGAGGAAGAGGAAGATATTTCAGAGGCAGGGGGGTAGACATTCTCAAGGAGAAAAGGCAGATCTACACTGTATTCACTACAAAAGAAATGGATCACATGATGCCTCTACATGCAAGCTACCATGGGAAAAAATTGAGTAGAAAAGAAACCAACAAAAAGGTAAAACTAATGATACAGACAAAGGTAAAGCACCTGAATCCGCTCACTATGTTGAGACACAATGTAACATTGGAGTAAATGAAGATTTGTTTAATGGTTCACTTGCTTCCTGGAAAAATGATTGGTTGCTTGATTCAGGAGCAACCTGTCACATGACTCATAGAAACTATTTTTTTGAAGATTTCAATGACAATGTTGATGGAGCAGTATACTTTGCAGATCAATCAAAAATCAAGCCATCAGGGCTTGACACAATCAGGCTTAAATTGCCTGGTTTTCCAGACTTTCTTCTGGATCATGTTCTATATCTCCCACAACTCAAGAGAAACTTGCTGTCCTTGGTCCACATCCGCCAGCAAGGTAACTCCATTCATATGTTTGATGGCAAGCTTGAGGTAAGAAAAGCATCTGACCACTCACTTGTCATGAGGGGAATAGAAGAAGAAATGCTTCTCAAACTGCAAGGAACATCTGCTCATGGACAACATTTCTCATACAATTCTCATCATGAAGAAGGTACACTTCCATCAAGTTTATTATGGCATGCTAGATTTGGACATTTGAACTATGACAGTCTCCGCTTATTGAAGAAAAATGGTGTTGTTGTTTTGCCTATAGTTCCTAGAAAACTTAAGCAATGTGATGCTTGCATTCTAGGAAAGCATAGCAAACAATCTTTTCATGATTCACATTCAAGAACACATAGGAAACTTGAACTCATTCATTCAGATTTATGTGGTCCAATGCCTGTTTCTTCAGCAAATGGAAATACATATATCACGACATTTATTGATGAGTACACCAGAATCTGTTGGGTTTATTTATTGAAGAACAAATCTGATGCTTTCCAAACATTCAATAATTTTCATAAATGGATTGAAAATGATGCACAATCTCATATTGGGTCTATTCACACTGATAATGGAAAAGAATATACATCAAATGAATTTGAAAACTATCTTCGCCAACATGGGATCAAACATCAAACAGCTGTGCCTTATAATCCCCAGCAGAATGGTGTAGTTGAAAGAATGAATAGGACAATCTTAAATATGGTACGATCCATGCTCTTCTTAGAAAATGTAAAGATAATGTTTTGGGCTGATGTTGTTCTATGTGTTGCATATATAAAGAATAGATGTCCATCTAATGCTATTAGAAACAAGACTCCTTATGAATTGTGGTATGGACATGTTCCTTCGGTAAACATCTCAGGGTCTTTGGTTCCACCTGTTATGCTTTGATACCAAAGGTACATAGAAACAAACTTGGTGCTAGAAGTCGTAAGTGTATTTTCTTGGGGTATTCAAATACCTCCAAAGCATACCACCTCTATGATGAATAAATAAAAAGTTTGTTGTATCTAGAGATGTAATTTTTCTTGAATCATCCAAATCTGACAATGTTGTTGAGCGGCAACTTGATCGCTTGGATAGATTCGCAAAAATCAAATCATTTCAAGAATTTGATAATCAGATTCCACATCTTGAAGGGGGGATTCCTATTCTAGATCAACATGTGGAATCTTCTTCTGAAGAATATTCTCCCTCGTCTGAAACTCCAACAACGGATGATGCTTTAAGTGATGTAATTGATAGAATTGGGAGACTCAATCTTGATTCACTCCCAACTCAATCAACAGAGCAGCCTGGACCATCTCAGAAAGGTCCCCCAAAGTGGCTGACAAAGACACTTGAAAGTGTTCATCCTGATGAAATTGGAAAAACAGGAACCATAAATTCAAACCGACAAAATGGAGGTGATGTAGATGACTCTAATTCACCTGTTGATATGGATGTTTCTTATGATTGTGAATTGAACTTGTCTACAGATTTTGAACCAACTTCCTTTAAAGAAGCTGCTTCTCATGATGAATGGAAAGAAGCAATGCAAAAGGAGTATGATGCCCTCATAAAGAATGACACTTGGAAGCTGGTTGATCCTCCATTTGGAACCAAACCAATTGGCTGCAAGTGGGTCTACAAGAACAAGTACAAAGCTGATGGCTCACTTGACAAGCACAAAGCTAGGCTTTTGGCAAAAGGTTTGTACAGAAGGAAGGGGTCGATTATGAGGAAACTTTTGCCCCCACAGCAAAATGGGCCACCATCCGGACACTCTTTGCACTAGCAGCTCAGAACGGTTGGAAAGTCCATCAAATGGATGTAAAAACTGCCTTCTTGAATGGAGATCTAAAAGAAAATGTTTTTATGTCCCAGCCTGAAGGATTTGCTGTGAAAGGACATGAACATAAAGTATGCAAACTTGTGAAGTCCTTGTATGGCCTCAAACAAGCACCACGAGCCTGGTATGAAAAGCTAACTGAGCATCTTCTGAAACTCAACTTCAATCATTTTGATCTTGATGATGCAACTTTATTTGTCAAGAAAGTTGGCAAAACAGTTGTATATCTTGTGGTATATGTAGATGATCTTTTAATGACAGGGAACAATGAAAGCTACATTGCATCCATAAAGAAGGAATTGGGGAAAAGTTTTGAAATGACTGATTTGGGCTATGTTCATTACTATCTTGGCATTGAAGTAATCCAACATCCAAAGTCTATATTTATTTCTCAAAAGAAATACATTGGAGATTTGTTAAACAGATTTGGCATGACAGAGTGCAATCCTCTTATAACTCCAATGGAACAAAACTTAAAGCTCACATCTATTGAAGGAAAGGAATTTGAGGATGCAACAAAGTATAGACAGCTTGTAGGAAGTCTCAACTACCTTACTACTACTAGACCAGACATCTCATTTGTTGTTGGAATCCTCTCCAGGTTTATGCAAAAGCCTTGTGAAGGACATTGGTCTGCTGCAAAAAGAGTTCTAAAGTACTTGAAGGGAACTCAAGATTATGTAATCAAGTACACACAGGTGGATGACTTCAGTTTTATCGGATACTCTGATTCAGACATCGATGGAGACAAAGAAATTGGGGTATCTACTTCAGGATATGCTATGAGTCTTGGATCAGGAGCTGTCTCCTGGAGATCACGCAAACAATTAGTTCTAGCAGATTCCACAACAGAAGAAGAATACGTGGCAACAGCTGAAGCAACAAAAGAAATTGTGTGGCTCAGGAAAATTCTTGAAGATTTGTCGGTAAAACAAGTACAATCAACTCCACTCATGATTGACAACACCTCTGCAATAAAGTTGGCCAAGAACCCAAAGTTCCACGATCGAACAAAGCACATCAATACTAAATATCATCTGATTCGACATCATGTTGAGGCCAAAACAATCCATCTCCGTCATTGTTCCACAAATGAGAAAATTGCAGACATATTCACCAAAGCACTTGGAAGAGAAAAACTTGAAAGATTCAGAACGATGCTTGGACTCACCAACATCCCTTCAGATTAAGGTGGGGAATCTTGACACCTAATCCTCACGGTTGGGTGAATTTATGTAAATAGTTAAATTAGGAATGTGAACAGTCATCAGAAGATGAACTGAGCAGTTACACCCTTTTGTATATAAGAATAGCCTACCTAATGAAATAGAATGAATTAGTTTTACTGCCTATTGGAGTTACTGCCTGGCCTGACATGTCGATTTAAAGGTGTGTGCTACTTTGTGTACGGTGAGGGAAGGAGATAAATATCAATGCAATTTGGATCACATGCATAAAACAAAGCGAAAATATAAATGGTTTATTTTCCTTTAATTTAAACTATGTGATTAAGCAAACAAAAAGATTTTTGTTTGTTACGTATGATGAAAATACCTATGTACACTTAATTGACCTGTGTACTGTCAAAGTAACTTGGCCTTGCATAGATTTATTCTGATGGGTCCTGGGGAAACATCCTGAAAGAACTGGTGACGCCTTCTAACAACCGAGGAATAAACCAAGGTAAGGGTAATGAGGCTCAAGTACCGCCTGCACCGTTTCCTATAGGGAAAGGATGCCCTAGATTTGGTCACTAAGTACCTTCTTCCCACGTGAGCATTCAAGTCTCTAGATTCTTGGTAGTCAGTTACCTGTACCGAGCACTAGATGGGTCAGGTATCCCCAAAGAGTGCTACATGCATAGGACCTAAGTCGAAACCCCTCTGAATGGGGTCTCTACCATGCTCGGGTATTATTTTCCGTGGGATGATTGAAGGATTTTAAGCTCCCTAAAAAGTCAACAACTATGTTTCAATGGTGTAACATAACCATGGCAACTTATGGGATGCCTACCCCAAATGGTCCTAACTTGAACTATAATTTTTTTGGTGGCTCATGTGGGAAAATTTAATTAGTTCAAGTTATGGTTGTTTTTAAGGAATCTTAATTCACTTATGGAGTGATTTTGTAAGCCAAAACAGACTAACTACCCAAATTTCCAAAACCCTAGAGGCTTCTTGAGTAAAAACGTATGAAGGCTTAGTGTGTGATGAAAGTAAACATACAAAGTGTGATAATATGTGGATATGCGATGATCCTTTTCAATATCCTTCTAATTATGCTAAGTGTTGATTGTTCCTTGCATGGAAAAAAATAATATAATTGTGGATTATGGGCCACTTACTTTTTCCTATTAAACTTTGTGGAGTATAATAAGGGAGATGAAAATTCAAATGTTTTCGAGGTTTTCATATGCAATCCCAGGTTCATCTAAAAGATGCAAGGGAAGAAGAGATTACTTACTTTCTCAAGTAACATTCGTTGCTAGTACGAAAAAATGCTTTGGTTAGTAGAAATATTCATTGATAATGGGTCACTTACTTCTTCACTAATTAAGCTATGTGATTTGCAAAAATTTAAGAAAAATAGTTCAAAAAACCTATGTGGAATTTTGTCACTTACTTTTCTCCCTAATTAAGATATGTGGTTATTTGAAAATACATAATGAAAAATACTCTAATTTCTTCACTAGTTATGGTTTGTACAGAAACCAGAGGTATTAAATAGAAAGTACTAAATGCAGAAGTTAAGGCAATTCACTAAATTCTTCCAATCACCTGAGAAAAGGGAAAAAATCCAAGGCTTTTTGTGCTTTCTATTGTTCGCATACTGTGGTCCGCAGGCGATCAAAAACCAAAAAAAATTCACTTCCATGGGCTCAGAACAGGTGATGGGGGACTGTAAAAAATCTAGAGAGGTGAACAACACTTTGTAGGATGGTTGTGTAGAGAGGAGGTCTTGCAAAAACAATCTCTAGATTAATGAAAAGAGAGTAGTATGGTTGCCATTCCTGTAGTAGTGTTTTTGGAGCACAAGTGTACCAAAAGGCACCCCTTAGCTGTGAATTGCCAGCACAGGATCATAGTCAAAATTTGTTATGCCCCTATACTACTAGTGTAACCCCTTATTGTTATTATTACAACTCCCTTATTATATTGTTGTACCCATGTAGTCCCCATATTGTTATTATTGTGCCCCATAGAAGCCCACTATTGTTATTATTGTGCCCTTACATTATTATTGTTATGTCGGCTCTGATTATATTATGACCCCTTAGACTCCTATATATAGAAAGGAGGTCTTGTCATTTGTATCATCCAAAAATTGTTCATTTGTGTAATGTTAAGGAGGTTTACCCTTCAAAGAGGCTAAATTCTAAGGCGTTTATCTCTCTTTTCTATCTTTTTGTGAGCTAGTTTCATAACATTTGGGATCAGAGCTTTGGATTCTAGGGTTTCGCTGCTCCAAATAGGGCATCATGGCATTTGCACTATAACTATTTTTATGCGACGTTGTAGATGCTAAAAAAGAACCATTTGGGTTGAAATCGTTCTGAAGCTCGGGTTCGAATTTCAGAGCTTTTCACGCTATATTTGTGGAGCTATGATCTGAGGAATTTGACCTTTTGCAGACTCTTGAATTACATTTCAAACAGGTGACCTAGGGAAAATCGTCATAACTTTTGTTTTGAGCATCAGATTGAAATTTTGTCAGAAGTTGCAGAAAGAGGACAGACTGTAATTTCCTGTGTATATTTTTTAGATCCTAAGGTTAACATAGTGACACGTGGCACTTCTTACAATTTCGCCCTTCTGAAAAGGTATATAATCAGGTCATCTTGGGAGATTGTGCATAACTCATTCTTGGAGAATCTAAATTCAATCAGATGGGTGGCAATGGAAATAGGACACAAAGGGCTACTATAGGTCGCAATTTCAGAACTGGAAGAACCAAAATTATAGAGTTATAGTCGCTTCAAGGTCGAGTTCCTAAAATCAAGAAAAGGCGATCTGAGGAAGTTTGATGGCAAGGATCCGGTAAATTGGATACTTTAGATGGAACAATATTTTGATCTACATGGTGTACCACTGTTACAAAAGGTATGTATTGCATCTTCATATTTAGAACCAGATCGATTTTTAGGTATAAAGGGCTTTGTTCTCGTAAACAACTTGTTACCTGGACAATTTTCATGTAGGAAATGATAGCACATAATGAGGATACAAAGAGCAACACCACCTTTAGAGCAACACCACAACAATTGGAAAGAGAAAAAGGGCTTTGTTACAAAGCGGATAGTAAAATTATGGCAATAAGGAAGTCTACCCCTCACAACTATAATAATGGAAGTGTTGTTTCTCCTAGCCTTCCGCAACCTGCAAGGGTTACACCACACAATTGGAAGAAAAAAGAAAAAAAGGGATTTGTTACAATTGTGATAGCAAATGCACTAAAGGTCATAAGTGTGTTGAGAAGAAATTATTTTACATAGAGTATGAAGAGGAGGAAGAAAAGGATCAAGAAACATCAAAAGAAGAGGATATGTGCCAGGACCCAACCCCATAGAAAGAAGAAATGAATCCGACCATATCTTGTAAAGCATTAGCAAGAATTACCACTCCTCAAACTCTCAAGATAGAAGGACATGTCAAGAAGAAAAATATTCAAGAAGTGAAAGATCACATCAAGAACGAAGAAATGAATCCAACCATACCTTGTAATGCATTGGCTAAAATTACCACTCCTCAAACTATCCAAATAGAAGGACATATCAAGAAGAAAAATGTTCAAGAAGTGAAAGATCACATCGAGCATTTAGAAATGAATCCGACCATATCTTGTAAAGCATTGGAAGAAATTACCACTCCCCAAACTCTCAAGATAGAAGGACATATCAAGAAGAAGAAGGTTCAAATAGTGAAATATCAGGAATAAAAGTATCAAGAAACAACAAAAGAAAAGGATACTCACCAGGAACCAACCCCAGAGAAAGAAGAAATGAATCCGACCATATCTTGTAATGCATTCATTGGAATTACCACTCCTCAAACTGTAAAGATAGAAGGAAATATCAAGAAGAAAAAGGTAATAGTGTTGATTGATTCGGGTAGTACCCATAATTTTATTAATTGTTATATATCCAAGGACTTGAATTGCTTCCTAGATCCAACACCAGAGTGTCAAGTGACGGTTGTAAGTGGAGGAACCATAAAATGCTCTGGAAAGTGCCATAATATCAAGCTATCCATGGGAGAATATGTATTTAATAGCCCAATGATTTCCGTTCCAATGGGTGGTGTTGATGTTGTACTAGGAGTCCAATGGATACAATCCTTAGGTACAATAGATTTTAATTTTCAAGAATGTTTTATGAAATTTTCTTCGGAAGGAAAGGAAGTTGAATTAAGGGGTATCATAGGAAAACTAGGAAATATAATCAACTTTGATGGAATGCCAAAGCTTCTAAAGAAAGAACAATGAGGCGTAATTGCACAATTATGTTTGCTAACTGTTCGTACATCAAAACCATGTATTTCTCTAGATCTCCAAAGAGTCTTGGACAATTATTCCAAGGTATTTGAGACTCCTAAAGGTCTCCCACATATTCGTGATCATGATCATGCTATTCATTTTATTCCAGGACATGTTCCTCCAAACGTCAAGCCTTATAGATATCCATATGCCCAAAGGAGTGAAATTGAACATATGGTTGCAGAAATGGTAGAGGTTGGTACAATTATCCAACCAAATTTGATAAACAAAGGAAGGTATGAATGGAAAAATGGCAAAGCAGGGTGGGAACTCATTGAAAAGTTTCCGAATATCCTAGTTCCAACAATATTACTAGAACTTGACAAGGAAGGAAAAAGCATATTGGAACTTGAAGCATTTACAGAACCAAGAATTCAACAACTACGAATAGATCAATTTCAGAGCATCTCATCAAGTGGAAGAACTTACCTGTTGAAGATTTCACATGGAAGGACAAGAATTTTATATAGAAGAATCAAGAACTACTCAAGCATTGAGGACAACTCTTTTTGAAGGAGAGGGGCATGTTATGCCCCTATACTACTAGTGTAACCCCTTATTGTTATTAGTACAACCCCCTTATTATATTATTGTACCCATGTAGTCCCCATATTGTCATTAGTTGTGCCCCATAGAAGCCCATTATTGTTATTATGTGCCTTACATTATTATTGTTATGTCGGCTCTGATTATATTATGACCCCTTAGACTCCTATATATAGAAAGGAGGTCTTGTCATTTGTATCATCCAGGAATTGTTCATTTGTGTAATGTAAAGGAGGTTTCCCCTTCGAAGAGGCTAAATTATAAGGCGTTGATCTATCTTTTCTTTCTTTTTGTGAGCTAGTTTCATAACAAAATTTGTGGTATTAGTGGACAAACTTAAATAAACACAACATTGTAAATAGGGGAAACAATGCATACATAAACATAAACTAAACAAAGAGGTACATAAGAAAAACAATTCTCAAATGGAGCAAACACATCAATAATATATGGAAAAGTCTCCCTTTATTGATTGCTGTTGGTAGAGGTTGAATATAATAGATGAATCTCAGACACTTGAAGAGAATTCTTTGAGCTATGGAGCTAAAAAATTCTCAACAAGGGGGTTTCTTTCCTCAATCTCTTTGAAATTTTCTCCTCTCTCTAAAAGAGGTGGGAAGACTCTCTAATGGTGGATTCCTCTTCTCTCACTAAGATGTTGGTTTGCTTAGAAGCAATATGACCAACATCCTAGTGCTCTTCACTTCCTTGGCTTCAACAATGCAATGGTATTTTTCTCAAACAACAATTTGGCTAGCATAATAATGTCTCATGTTTTGGTTCTCCCATGCCCTACTTATATAGAAAATTTTTGAATCCTTCTTCCCTCTCTTGGTACATGTATGATAAAGACACATGAGTAGGACAAGATGATTCCATTGAGGGATGCATATCTCCAAGGTGACTCGAATTTGGTTGTACTGGATTGAACTCATGTCAGAGGATTGGACCCAAGTGTATAAAGTGGTCCCGAATCGCTGAGTCATCCTTTTCTGCAACCACACTAATTTTGGAGGTTATCCCGCATGCGCGCATTTATCGAAGAAATAAATGCACGACCTTAATTGCTTTTCCTTTTTAAACTTTGGACCTTAGGGGAAATTTTATTTTTTAAACTTCATAATGTAATCGGTTGGAAAATGTCCACCTGTACATTCTGTTGGAAACTTTTAGTGTCGTATGGATTGTACTAACAAGTGTATGGGTTTTTGGTGTTAAAACCAAACACTGGAGCAACAATTTCCATGATGACTTCATCAAGCACCACCTAAAACTTGGAACTAGTTCCAAACACCACACACCCTGCAACTATTGTATCCATGACTCTACCTCACACCCTTACGCAAAACCCATTTTTATGCCCCCCACCCGGCTTTGTCTCGTACCAAGCCATGGAATCCTTTACATTACCAAATATGGCTATTGCGATACTAGTCTTCTATTTGGTCCCCATGACCATGTCAACTGATCTAGGACACATTCTAGTAGGTAATATCCCTATACCTTTATCTCAAGAAACCACCCCTACTCGATACCATCTTGCATCGACACCAACCAGGGCCAAAAAAAAGGCTAAAAGAAATGGTAAAAGAGGAGAACCCTCAACCTCCTCCAGGGACCTGCAACCCTGTGCACTATGTGAAGAATTTGGGCACCCAACCCACATATGCCACAAGTTAGATGAGTTGAAAACTTGCATGCACACCTCTAAAACATCAGTAATGTCAACTCCACCAAAAGGAGCGAAAGTTGTGCCTTTACATAATAAATGATTATGCACCAACCATGCATGCACACCTCTAAAACATCAGTAATGTCAACTCCACCAAAAGGAGCGAAAGTTGTGCCTTTACATAATAAAGGATTATGCACCAACCATGCATGCGCTATATGCAAAAAACATGATCACTACACTCATCACTGTCCTACTATCCCTCGATACAAAGAGTCATTAAGCACACTCATTCAAACCAACCTTAATGAGACGATAGCACCAACCCAACCTCAAATGACAATGGATGTAAGAACATATTCTACAGTCAAGAAGAAGTAACTTCATGCTCTCAAAAAACTTTAGTTAACAAACAAAAGCAACATAAACAACCAAACCCCTCCTCTTATTTACCATGTGCTATATGTGATGACCTCACTCACCCGGTAAACCTCTGCTAAGAAATATGGACACGTTACCAAAGCCACCCAATCACCCAAGTTACTCATAGAAGCAAACCTAAATATCATACATGCACTATCTATGTGGAAAACCATCATAAGAGAAGGTTCCCCGACCTTCCCAGATTCTTCAAGTAATTGGGTTTTGTATGTCGATTCATGAACAAAATATCTTACCTGTTGGACTCAGACATAGAATCCACATAACCCATTCCCCCCCTTGGAGAAGAAGAACCTTTATATGTCTTATGTGTGTTTGAGGAGAAACGACATATAACAACAAATCTGGGCCCCCTTCATCTCACCTCCCATCACCACCACTGATCCAGAACATGCCAAATGTGATCCAAAACTATATGGCAAAGAAAATCATCCATCACATGTGCCCTATGTGATAAACCCAACCATTTGATAAATAAGTGTTGTGAAATGAGTAAGTTCAATGACATCTTCTGCTTAGTAGCCCAAATCCCCCACAAGCATCTCTCCAACTAAGAGAAAATCACATGTTTTTATTGTCGCATTTGCTCGCTATTCAACCACACAACGAATTTTCAATATCTTCCACGGTGCTATAAAACAAGGGCAGCGCTAAAACCAATTCATATAAGCAGGCCACACCATACTAATACCATGACCTGACGATGGATACTACCATAGGATTCCCTGTCTCGTGACGTTAATGAGGCATAAACATCCCATACTATGAGCAATACTGCCTCCCAAACAATCTATTCGGTTAATTCCAGACCAATATGTGGAAACTCGATCAAATCCTCATTCAATCACAACATTACCCCAAGACATTTAATCGGGAGGGGGGGGGGAGTTAATCCTCTACTATGATGTCGCCCAGGAAGAAATAGGACTTGCAATGTTTGCAACTCTTTGGAAGGGCCCATACATCATTAAACATTGCCTCCTCAAGGGGGCATACATACTGTTAGTGGCTGATGGAACTTTCCTAAAGAATCCCATAAATGGTCTCTACCTCAAAAAAGTTCACCCATAAAGTGATAGAGTAGACATGTATGCACCATGACTTATTTTTTGATGATGACTTTTATAGCTCGGTTTACTTTCATATGTATGTAGAGATGCCTGAATATGTATCAGTGTTTAAAAAAAATAAAAGAAAGATATATATATATATATATATATATATATATATATATATATATATATATATATATATAATATATATATATATATATATAACCAAAGTCAACATCATCGTGTCGGAGTTTAAAGGTCGGGTAAATTCATAGGCACAATGAAATAAAGGAGTGGGGCCTTGAGGATGGAGCAAACTCAATGACACTATATGCCCAACGGTTAGCTCTCCTCGTCCCCCCATATGAATTTTCAACACGCAGGTAGATCAACATACCTACGGTTGAGGATGGTTGTGGGGAGACTCCTTCGGGTTTCTCTCATACTAGAGTTCGCCCATGTATGATGTCAGCAAGGGGAACACATTCCGTTGGCAAGTGAGCGAGGAATTTTCCATTCAACTTTTCTCTTGCATTATCACTATTCTACTTCTACCACCTCATCCTCCATGTCATTTATCATTTCATCCATCACTTCACCAACTCATTTTTCTTGATTTTCTCAAAATTACCATTCATGCTATTTAGCTACCCGTTACTTCATTTCCCGTAAAATCTTATTTTTTCTTCATTTCCCTCACTATGGTTTCCATTCCTGCTGTAAAAATTGAATTGTATCGGTTGCAAAAGTCAGTTGTCATCACTAGGTATTGTTCTATCATCTGCATAGAGCCTCAACATTAAGAATTTGGGTAAAATGTCGAAGAAAGCTGCTATTACAGGTTTGACCTTTCATATTCCCTTGATTGACACAGAAAGAGATATTTTTGACCCAAGCTGTTCACTTAATTATATAGAAACCTATCATCAAATTTTGGTAAAACAAGTCGAATCCCCTATGTATGCTGCTATTATTAGGTCTAGTGTCCTAGGTACCATAATTCCACAGGCCTATAATTTTCCCAAGTTTATGAATTGGCTTGTCACTTGCCTTTTACCCACAAAATTTTTTGTCATGAACAAATTAGGGGGAATTGTATTTTAGGTGTCAACTTTGTTAATTCGGAAAGCTCTATGCTTCCCAATTGCAAATTCTTACACTGCATTCTCATAATAATATCTACTTTCAGCTTTTCAAGACTTGTCTGCTTCTAATTATTCTCATCTCAGTTTCTCTTTAATGCTTGCTGGAAAAAAACTGCCTATGGAACCTCCTCAATTTCCTCAAGATACTTTGGTTGAAGAAGTTCGACGTGTGCTACAAATTCTGGCCAAAATCTTAGGAAAGGAAGATACAAACATTGTGGATAAGGCCATTTTAGGAATTCAGTCTAATGATGGACCCATAAATAGTTTTTGATATACCTTCTTTCTGGTAAAAATGATAAATTCTCAATAATCAGATCTCCCTCTCACTAGTTGGTTTAGATTTCCATCTCTGGTCACATATCTCTCTTTATATACCCATGTGGAAATATTCATGCCTTTACGGATGAATATCAAGGACCCTAATAAAAACAAGCAACCAATAGTGTTTTGGATTGATGTGATAAGAGACACTGGTAATGGCCAAGGATTGATGTATTTTGCCTCTTCTTTCCTATTAGTTGTTTATTCAATTTTGAACAGTTATCCTTCACCTTGTTTCTTTCCAAATGCTCAGTCTTTACTTCAACTCAACAAAGATGTCAAAGTGGGTTATTGGTTTCAATTTCAAGATTAATCAGAAATCAAATTATATGGAGCAAAATTTTCCCCTTTTAGACTTCCAGTTTTTGTACCTATGAGGTTGTTTGTACTAGAGTTCATTAGGAAGAACTTGAATGTAGATCAGATACACTTGGTGCCAAAAAATAATGGGTATTTGTTTAAATTTCCAAATACAGTGGGATCTTTCATTGTAAAAAACAAACAAGTTGTAGAAGAAGTACATAAATCACTTGAAGAGATGGATTTACAACTAGGTGAAAAATAGGCATATGAACCACATCACATTATTTCAAACAGGAGGGTAGAAAATGATTATGCTCCCTTTATTCATGAAGCTAGACCAAAAATGGAGAAAGTAGCAAATGGAGGTCAATCTACCTTATCCTAGATGGAGGTGGTAAAACTCAAAATATTAAAAAAAATGGTGAGACAATGGGAGAAAAACAAGAAGAAAAATCTCTAGAATGCACTAATGGAGATTGATGAGACAATCTATCACTTAAATGATCCCAAAGATTCGTCATTCCTCTCTGTGGAAAAGCATGCTATGATCATGGGTCTGGAGCTTCGCAAGAGAAATATTTTGAGGTTGCAAGAGGAAGAATGGTGCCTCAAAAGTCGTGCAACTTGGATTGAAGATGGAGACAGAAACACATAATTCTTCCACCACTTTACTTCTCAATGCGGGAGTCAAAACATTATTTGGGATATCTTTGATTATATGGGACAAACTTTCTACAAATTGAAAGAGATACACAAGGAGGCCATTCATTTCTTTGGAGAATTATATTGGGCTCAACAACCAGTGGATGTTGAAAACCAATTGGAATGCATCCAATATTTTCCCCAAATGTTCTCGTTTGAGGACAATGCCTTTGTTGGCAATCCAATCATATTACAAGAGGTCTATTCTATACTAAATTATTTTGCAAAAGACAAATGTCTAGGCCTCATTGGTTGTAGATTCGAGATCTTTATCCGTTTTTTGACCTCATGGGTAATGATCTGTTGCAGACGGCTGAGGAGTCCCATCGACATAGGAAAATATCTGGGGCTATAAATGCAACTTCCATCTCTCTTATTCTGAAGATTTCAAAGCCTTCTACTTTCTCTGACTATAGGCTTATATCTCAATGCAACATCACATATAAATTAATCTCCAAAATTATTGCTAGCAAGCTTAAAAGTAAACTCTCTAAACATATATCTCCTGAGAATTTTTTTTTTAAAGCACATACATATACAAGACATTATTGCTATCACCCAAGAGAGTCAACAGTCTATTAAATCAAAGAAAAAGGAGGCTATCATGTTAAAATTGGATCTGCATAAGGCCTATGATAGTGTGGACTAAACATTTCTCCAAAAGACCCTTCACAAGATTGGTCTATTGGTTGGGGTTGTGGAATAAATCATGGCTTGTGTCTCCTTAGTCTGCTATGTTGTTCTTATCAATGGTGTCCCATCAAACTTTTTCATGCCTCTCGAGGACTTCGTCAGGGTTGCTCATTATCGCCTTTATTATTATTCCCTGTCGCATCAGGGTAATAACGTATTCACAATACATTGATGTTGACATTAAATCTAAATTCACCAAAAAAATAAACTACGTTGCCTAATGTTTACGTTTGAGAAAATTTTAATTTATTATTTTTTTTTAAATTTTTTTGAAATCTATTTTTTCTAAGTTCTAATTGGTTAAATTGTTTGGGGTCCTATTTTGTAATGATAATATGGCTGTCATTCGTACTTTGATGGATACCATCATTATTGCATGTTTACCCTAGATCCATTATTACATGTGTACCACAAGCCTAGGTAGATTTTGTTTTTAATAAAATAATTTAAATTCTCTGTCGCCTAAATTCAATCGATTGCCACCATCTCAAGTGATAATGAATGAAACCATATGATAGTGTTCAAAGCTGGTGGTGCTTAACAAATAACGAAGCTCTCGCTATTACATATTTATATTCATTATGTCGTGCATTCGTCCGTTGATAGTTACTCTAACATGTGTCCATGGATGCGATTGTACATAATTGATTTATTGAATTTGTACACATTTGATTTGGGCAATCTGGTCGATCTTCCATATATCTCCATGTAGATATCTTGATGGTAACAACTATTAATTCAAATGAGCTAAATTTAAAACAAAATTGAATGTCATAGAATTAACTACTAATCTGTGCCAATTTATGCTCTCCAGTCTGCAAGTTGTTATTTTGTGCGAACCCGTGTTAATTTCATTTATGCTCTCCAATGTCATTTTCTACTTCGGAATTTGCGATCGTACCCGTGTTAATTTCATTTTTGCTCTCCACTGTCATTTTCTACTCTAGAATAGCCATAGGTTGTTCAAGCGACTGTAACTGTTCAAGTAGTGTGCCAGAGGCTGTTCAAGCGACTATAATTGTTCAGCTAGTGCGCCAAAGGTTGTTCAAGCGACTATAATTGTTCAAGTAGTGCGTCAACAACTGTTCAAGCGATTGTAATTATTAAAGTAGTGGGCCAAACGCTGTTCAAGCGTCGTAGGTTTGAAATAATTGTACTGTTGGATATGATTTTAGGTAATTCTCAATAACCAAAAATCACACTTTAAATTTCCTGTCATTTGAGTTTTGTTCCATAAAAGAAAAGAAAAAAAGATTTGATTTCAATTTTAGTCCATTATGGAAATTATGGAAAGTTTCCTGTATTTAATTTACTCATGAAAATTAAAGAAGCTGTGCTCTATACTATTAATAAGGAACCCATTTTCAAGTCAGACTAAGCAATAAATTTTGAGCACTGACAATAAGATATAGTGGTTCAGGGGCTAGGTCCTGTCTAGCTGGGGTGATGGCCTGCTAGGAAAGCATCCCCAAACCAAATGTAATTTTCTAATACCACAGTGAATAAGGAATAAGTGACCTCTTCATAATCAACTATAATAGTACAGTCTGAGGATAACAAATACAGTTCTCTGTTAAATGCAAATAATCCAAATATAAGAAGCTTAATACCCCACGTGCACAATTAAGAAAACTTAATAACAATTCTACGTGAGTAAAGCAGTTAAGAAAACTTAATAACAATTCTACGTAAGTAAAAATGGAATTGAAATAATTTCATGTTGGAATATTTATAAGTTGGGATTACGAATCCTATTAAAAGACCCCAGTAACATTATAGAAAATTTTATAATTAAAAAAAATAAGAACAATCCTTGAAGAGTACTGTGTGCAACACATTTAACCACTAGATATGTTGGGCATGGAACCCCCTCGAGGCATGTTTCAGGGCTTAAAGTCCAAGTTTTGATCGAATATTTTTGTAAGAGCTCCGCAAATTGCGAGCACGGGGCGTGAAAGTATAATAGAGTCACAGGGTTGTCCACCCTAGTTTTTGTAATGTAATGTCGACTGGAAAGACCTAGCCATGGTTCACGGACCATGAGACTATATAAATAGAGCGAGGCTCTAAGTGTAAAAGAGAATCAATAGGGAATGAGAAGAAAAGGATGAGAAATCTAAGTGATTGAGTCAAAGTGTAAAGTGTGTCTGTGGGTCATAGAGTAGGAGAAGGCTCTGCAACTGAGTGCGCAGAGGCCTAATAGTCCGCAACTGAGTGTGCGGACCCCTGGAGCTGAGTGCGTAGGGCAGGTTGAGTCTGTAACCATTGGGAGAATCAATAAAGAGAAGTTTTGCTAGAATTCTGTGTATATTTTCCTGGTTTAATGCATGATTGTATATAATTTGCAAGTATATTTTTTATTCACTGCGATCGTGTATGAATGTTTTGTATTGCTGATTATAACTTAAGACATTCAAGTAGGTGAAGGTAATTAATTAACACTGAAAGATAGGTAAGACCTTGGGTAATAGCACAGAGCGCGACACAACCCCTGGTTAGAATTGCACAAAGGCAGTGTATTATGCTGCGAGGAACAGAAAGGGCACAAATCGACTTGTGCGTAGGAACAAACAGAGGACCAGTCTTACTTCTCAGACATCTCAAGGGTGCGGAAACCTGGTTCTAGCACCCTTCCATCCTACTTCGGGTGAGACCTCAGTCAGCGCTCCGTGGACTGTTGCCAAAAGGCCCAGTAGTACAGGGATTTGTTTGGCTAATTAACTCCAAAGCTGGGTCATGCCCCAACAAGCCAACAAATGGTTATGTTGCTGGGACCAGGATTTGCATAGAAATGTCTGATGTCGTACCATTGGAATCCGACAAAGAAAGGAATTGAATATTGGTTTGATAGAAATATTCACGAGTTCGTAGCATACGAAAATTGGAATCCGCGTCTATCAAAGGAAGAGTGGTTAGACTGCTACTTATATACGAAAATCCACAAAATTTTCTTTGGATCTTTCCCCACTGAGTTGTACGAGTGGATCATGAAGCTAGCAGATAGCCAAGGAAGGTGTAAACTCGAAAAACCTATTGTGTGGACTCCAGAATTGGTGCGCAGAATGGAAGCATCAGAAGATAGGATCACGTGCATTGTTGATCACTGACTCGATCGAATCATAGGAGCATTCGTTGCCAAATTCACGGTAGATACTTCAGTCAGCTATAGCGAGGAAAAACGACGCTTCCTCAAGGGACTGCGAGGTAAGTACGTTAAATCGTTGAATACTTGGATTAAAATGCTACTGTGTGAAAAGTGGGTTATGCGAATAAATTGATTTTTGGGGCTACGTGGAGTGAGAGAACCTACAAAAATGAAGGTAGCACAGAACTAGAGACTAGCCTCTTGATTTCACCTACGTAAGGGGGCGAAGAAGAGCTCGCAAATGTCTCGCCAAGAAGTGCGATCAATTTGATAAGGCAGAGAATTCCGCGCATACTACCCTCGCCCACACCACCACTAGTTTCACCGTCTTCACCCCCGTCTTCGCCCATACCACCTCCTCCACCATTGAGAAGCAATATGGAAAGTGTGATAAATCTACCAGCATTCAAGGGAGTAGGGAATGAAGATCCAGACCAGTTTTGGTTTGTAATAAAAGTTGTATGGGAAGCACAGGGTGTCACGGATGACAATATAAAGAAGGCAACATTGGTTAGCACTCTGCAGGATCGCATGCTGACCTGTACATTAAGAATTCCAATGACAATCCGAATGCAGGGATCATGGATATCCAAGTTGCGCTAAACAAATAATTTAGCACGCCAAAGTCAGAGGCACAGTTTATCATTGGATTCAAGGAAATCACGATGCTACCAAGCAAAACCTCGTGGGAGTTGGATCAAATACTGAAGTGCACAATTCGCGAAGTGAACATCACATTAACAGATGGGCAACACCGCGAATGGTTTGTGGCATCATTAATGTCGCATCTATGACATGTGCTAGTGCAACAAAGGGTAACCACTCAGGCTGAGGCTTTGGAGGTCGCGATGAGATTGCACGAGACTCCAATACAATATCCTAACCTGGGAGTTCAACAAATTCACATGCAGTTGAAAAACCTGTGCCTGGAGATGCAGATTTTGAAACAAGACAGGACAACTCACCTAGAAGTACGCAACGAGGTATGGTGCGTAAAATGCAAAGGCCAGGGGAACAACAAGGACCACTACCTGCTATTCGCAAATTACCTTGTGGGAGGAGGGCCAATGCCACTAACACCGTAGGCACAAGCAAGACCGAGTGCGGCGCCTGCACTATGGTGTGCGATTTGTCAAATAGGAGGAAAGCATGCTACAGATAACTGCCATCTATTACAGAAGTATACGCAAAATTCACAACAGTTGTTCTATAATTTCTGCAGGTCAGTAGGACATGATGAGCACACTTGTCGAAGTTAGGAACTGATGATGGATCAAACTCCTACCTACAGAGTTTAGGATGAAACACGACCCCTCAATCAAAACACAGGAATGGCGGGCACCAGATTTCAGGGGCACGGACGAGGTGGAGGTGGAGGGGGGCCAAGAAGAGGTCGTGAACAACTAATATGTTACAATTACAAAGGGCTAAGGCATTATGCCAACGATTGTATGAATCCAACGTGACCATCATGTTTGTATTGTACGTTGTTTGACCATGAGACAGGATTGTCCCATACTGATAGCGAGGTTGCGCGATAAAGGAGCACTCCAGCCTCCTCCAACTTAGAACCTGCAAATGATGAAGTCTGAGCTGCGTGAGGAAGACCCTAATGTAAATATCGTGCTTCGGAGTGGTATTATGACAGGGGATGACAAAGGCAAGCAGCCTGAAGAAAGTGCTTGGGTTCGCAAGGCTCCAACGAAGGAACTAGAATTTGAATTGGAGCAAGCTAAGGAGACCTTCATGGGAGCTAAAAGGAGCTTCACTAATGCCTCCACTTCAGGAAGTAAAGATAGACTGGAGCCAGAAATGGACCTGTTAGCGCTTGAAATTTCACCTCAGGCTGAAAAAGGCAAACCTCAAGGCAACATCAAACCATTCAGCCTCGTAGCTAGCCCTACGGGGCAGGAGAAGGCTCTCTTCGGCCTCTCTTGGAAAATTTTCAATTAGGGAGATGACCAACAAAGTAACACTGATATTAGGCTACTAAACTGATAAAAGAATTTGATTTTGGGGTTTTTGGGTTTTTGGTGGCAAGTTGAGGAGAGGACAAATTTGGCTACGGGGATGGGACACAGTTTCTGCAGGGGAGTCTTTGGGGTGAGGTAGGAGGCCGTGCTGATGTCTTTGACTGAAGTGAATGGTCAGGAATGAACGGGAGAAGGCTAAAGAGAGCAAACAATGAATTTGAATTCTCTTTAAACAGTAGAAAACATCAAAATTAAACAAACTTAAAAGCA